>CM060956.1:57311867-57599367 GCA_030765055.1 Mantis religiosa
TGTAGCATCTTATCACAAAGTAGGTGTCTCTAATAATAATTTCCAAGCATGGAAACTTTAAAAAAGTCACTTCGGTTGATTGCAAGCCCACAAAGCGGAAGCATTACTCAGAATGTTTTCCCGTTCTGCACGGAGGAAAAGCAAAGCGGTCTGTGGTAGTCCTTCCTTTGCAAAGGTAGTGGCTAGAACGGCTGCAACAGTAGGAAAAGTGAAGCAAAAAATTGTTACACAATTTGAATAAGCTAGTATTTCAGGTACACGAGTTACTTCTCTAGGAAAACAACGTAATCGGAAAACAAAGTTTCAAATGACGATTACGATAAGTGCATCGTTCACAGAAACTTTTTAGAGTGCTATGATGTGCATAAAGAAATTCCAACGTGAAGAAGTTATTCTCTGCAGTAAGTAAGAATATTAATTTTAGTTGTGAATAGAAAATAAACTGTGGAATATTAAAAGAAATGGGATTTGGTTTAAAAAAAAATATATAAAAATATGCGATACATTTAAGTGGAACGGCAGGATATTGTCGCGAGCTTTGTTGTGGCCGGCGCGCACAAAGAGACAAATAGTTCAGTGCGGAGATAAAAGCTTGCCGAAACAGATAAAGATAAATAACTGGAAGTTTCTAGTGCCGTCTTGTTTGTTGCAGAACAGTGAGCGGAGCTATAAAAGAAGGCACGGATCGCCAGTGAGAGTCGCAAATGGATTACTGTGCATTCAGCTGTATTTTGAAAGTGAACTATTCGTTTGTGGAAGTGGCAGATGACCTTGAAGGCTGTATTTATGTATGTTAGCAATTATGCTACAGTAAGGGTTGACCAAAGTGTATTTCTACGGAATTAAAGAACATTTGGAATTTCTGCAAATTGGACTTTTAATTGTACGAACCCTCAAAGTCACAATATAGATCGCTGCCTTATCATTGCGATTTAAAGCCCATTGAACTAATATGGATATCATGAAGCAAAAAGTGGGAGAAATTTTTGTGTTTTATGACTTTAAACACACTAACAGGACTAACCAATGTTTAAAGGAAAACACTGAAGAAGATTGGAAAAATTCGTGCATCAAAATTATGTGTATAGAATAAGAAAAATAGTAGTAAAATACCTTGATGGGAGAAGGAATAGAATATTAATCAGTGTAGGTTTGCACATCAGTGAAGAAGAGCAAACAAATAACTTAGCTTTATGGATTCCAGAGATAACAGCGACAGTTCTATCTACACACATAGCAAGTGATATCCATCCTTTAGATGACATCGCCGCAAATAGAAGCTCTACAAGTACAGCAAGTGAAACTTATGCTGAATGTAATTTTTACGTCAGAATTAAATAAGTCAATTTTGTTGTTCTTCTTCTTAGCGCAGCACATTTTGTGCCTTCAATAATGTACATTTTCTGTGACATGCTGTCCACCTCTGCTCCTCTCTCATAAACAAGAGCGCGGTATAAATAGATAATAACAGCGACCACTTGAGGTATCTTCCTAAATGCCCCTGGTAATAAACTTACTTCTTGCAGAATGTTCATGGCTGATATCCGTGAAGGTTTGGTTACCAAGCATGTAAAGGATGACTGGGCACTTTTAAACTGGCTATTATGAGGCCACTAAGGGCGCTAGTGTAGGGAAACAAATGACATTACCTCCGCCCTTGAATGCCATTTCAGTTGCTATGGAGCAGTAGATGGTAGAGTAATGTACGTTTGCGTATGATGCATATGTTCGAAATTTTCCGCGTTCATTTCAATCTTGGACGACATTGTAATGTTCCGTGCA
Organism: Mantis religiosa; assembly: GCA_030765055.1. Lineage (NCBI taxonomy): Eukaryota > Metazoa > Arthropoda > Insecta > Mantodea > Mantidae > Mantis > Mantis religiosa. Next base: position 57,313,650 of record CM060956.1, read on the forward strand.
ATTCTTACGTTGCTTAAAAAACTGAAGGTAACAGGAACGATTGTAAAGAATGAACCACCTGGTCCCAGAAGACTGCAAGGACGCCGGAAAAATCGAGAAGATGAGACAAGAAGTGATTCAGAGTCCAGAGAACTCTGCACAGGAACGCGTGAATTACGATTAAGCCGTGAATCACAATTTTGAAGAGCCATATGAAATTTCATCCTGTATTGTTGTGTAGTTTAAAAAACAACGGATTATAAGCAACGAGATGAATTCCTGCATTTGAATGCAAGGTTGCTTGAAGAAATTGCAAATGCAATAATCATAATTGACGTGGCTCAATTTTTGTTGAGTGTATATACTGGTCTTCAGATATCCTTACACCGTTCACGAGAAATCTCACCGTGCAGAGCCTGTAACAGTGCGGTGTTCAATTGTCACTTTCGGCATCATTGGTTCATACTTTTTGAGGATGGAAATGGTGTTACTGTGAAGTTTAACACATTCTTGCGTCCACAGTTAAGAAGAGGACGTCTATACATGAACCAGTATTAGCTTTTTCAACAAAATGTTGCCCCTCCGCATATTGCACGTTTTTGAATAGCCGTGGTTCGTCACATATTTCCAGGAAGGGTTGTTCGACGTTTCGGAGATATCCCGCGGTCTCCGATGTCACGTGATTTAAACATATGGTACTTTATGTGGGCATTTCTGAAACCATATGTCTATTCTCATAGACCACATACCTTGGCAGATCTGAACGAGGCAGTCAGGCAGGAAGTAGCCATTGATCGCGAGATCTTCGACCGCTTATATGCTGCTCTTCTGCACGGAATTGAATCCTGCCTTCAAGCTAGTGACAGCCACCTATCGCCATTATCTTTAGTTCATAAGATGTACCATAAGTTCATATGGTCAATGAATGCAATGCACTTGGCTCAGCGTTTCTGCCAGTCTTCAAAGGCATGCTGGAAACCATTTTTTGAGAGATGCTTCAAAATTGCCTCCGCAGCCTTCACCACTGCTTCTGATGATGAATAATGCCTCCCACGAAGGCGCTTCTTCAATTTAGGGATTAGGAAAGTGTCACATGGGGCTAAATCCGGACTATAGGGAGCGTGAGAGATGCACTCATGTTGAATTTTGCAAGATATTCAGAAACATTTTCAATATGCGGCCGCCCATTATCGTGGTGCAGCATCCAGCCTGCTTCACGGAAATGTGGCACCCATTGAAATGTTCAGTATTTCAGAAAGCGATCTTAAGGTAATTCGTCGATCCTCTCTCACAATGGCAGCAGCAGTGTTGATGTTTTCTTCCGTAGGAGCAGTAACTGGAGCACCGGGCCCACCTTCATTTTAAATTTATTGTCTCCCCTCTTTAAACATTTTAAACTTCCTTCGAGCTGTGCTGTAGAGAAGAACAGACTCCATAGGCCTCCTGTAACATTGTATAGGCCTCAACTGAGGATTTGTTGAGATGAAAGCAGAATTTCAAAGCCGCATATTGTTCCTCACGTGTTACCTTCACTGCAGCGTTAGGCGATACTGAACATGTCTGAACTTGCCCGGTTCTCACAGGCGGGAACCAGGAGTACCAACAATGGAACTACTAAGCGTCTTTGTTTCACATTAAGCTAAAAATATAATAAGATTGAATTTTAGTGCGAAAAATTATGACCGCAAAAAAACATCATTATTTATTGAGCAGCCCTCTTATTTCAAATTGCATGCGATTCCAAATATTAAAGTGTAATATCGGCACAAAAACAAGTGCATGCTGCTGATTTTAAAAACGTCGCTTCTCGTCGGTCGCTCTTTACTTATATGATTGAATAACCATTTCAAGTTTTAACTTGGTACCTGCGACTGCTGTATAGAGCTCTATTTGCGATACAAATAACTGAGCGAAATTCTCCCAAAATACGCGTTTTCTAGTTGCAATCCAAGAGATTTTGGTGTGAAATTGAAGTCATGGTACTTTGATCATTTTAAAGCTTGAAGTGTTTGGCAGAGTCCTCATTAAGTATTGACGTTATTATTTAAGTAATATAAAAGTGCTTTGCTGTTATTAGGTTAAGCTCCACTACTATCGTACCGCGTGTCTTATGATCCGCCCTACGGAATGTGGAATTGCTTTCGTAGCCTAAATGCTATTCATATATTAAACGTCCCACCGGTGAGTATTCTGGAGTGATGCTGTGGAACCTGCGGATGCAGGGAAGGGATGTATTTGCCAGGCAGAAGTGTGGGCCAAGGTGAGGAAGGCGGCAGGACGTAAGCATCACCGAGGCCCTGCTTAGTAGAGGTGTAACAAGATTCTGGGTAATATGTCAGGGAGTGGTAAGCGGTCTTGTTTGGAAGTGAATGAGGAATTAAGGATTTTTACGAGTGTAGGGTCCCTGCGGCGGTTGGTATCGACCTCTGGTGCTGTGTCCGTCGAGCATTGTCTGGAGATCTGCCACTTCCTCCTTGATGAGTCTCCGGAGCATAAGTATGTGTGTGTTGCGATGTCTGATTGAGAATTCATGCTTCTCCTGTATGTCCTCTTGTAATTCTGCAAACTCTGTGCTGAGATCCGTGTGTGCTGAAGCTTGCTGCGCACATGAAACCATGAGCTCTGTTAGAAGTTCCTCCAAGGTGGTCAGTTTGGCCGTTATGACCAGGAACTCCAAATTGCGATCCTGAACTGCCTCCCCTAGGCCCCGGACTTGCTCTCTGTGCTGCTCCTAGATTATAGTGTGAGGTGCTAATGGGAACGGATGATGTCAAGCAACCATAGCAGGTCATACGTAACAGGCAACCAGGCGACGAAGAGACACAGATCTTCCTAAAGGTATGAATATTAACGACCAGCCTCATTTGGGTGTGCTGCTAACAGAAGGCTACTCCCCGGTGGAACCTGGGATAGTTCAGAGACGGCTACCAACTGCTTGAAGAAGACGCTGGTTAAGTTAAAATTTAAGCCAATTTTATATACTTGTACTGAAATTTGCTCAAAACGAGGTCACAAATTACAATAAACTAGGTTAAACGTCCCACTCGTAGCAATGCAGTAGGAAGAATTACATGGCCGAAGATAAATATGGATATTTGCCTTATGATAATCTAAACCATTAAACAAAAGACAAATGAAATTAAAAGGCAAACAAACGTCAGATCAACCGACGTTTTCATTAGAATTTTCAATTCTGCGAGATTCAAAATACGAGCGTGGGTCAAAAAGTAATGCCTCCTATTTTTTTCTCTTTTAGTTGCCAAGAAAATTGTATCCAATTTACATAGCTTGAAAACTACAACATTGACAATTAATTTATCACTATTCAATATAATATCCGTCCTTTTCCGCAGCTTTGGTCCACCCTTTAACTAGAGCATGTATTCCAGTGTGGTACAACACACGGTCTTGCTTCCTAAGCCATTGACGCACGGACGTTTTCACAGCCTCCTCATCTTCAAAATAAATCCCACGATGAGCTTTCTTTAGTGGCCCGAACAGATGGAAGTCTGATGGTGCCAGGTCAGGGCTGTATGAGGGGTGATGTAACACTTGCCATCCCAATTTCTCAATTTCTGCAGTGGTGTAACGGCTGGTGTGTGGTCTTGCATTGTCATGCAAAAGAAGAACATCCGCCATAGTCTTTGTTGGGCGAACTCGGCGAAGACGTGCTTTCAGCTTTTTGAGAGTTCTGACGTATTGGACAGAATTTATTGTGCATCCCTGCTCCAAAAAATCAATCATAAGCACACCCTCTGCATCCCAAAACACTGTCGCCATAACTTTCCCTGTCGACCGCCGAGTTTTGAATTTTTTTTTCTTCGATGACGTTATGTGATGCCATTCCATTAACTGCCTCTTTGATTCAGGTTCAAAAAAATGAACCCACGTTTCGTCTCCAGTAACAATTTTTTCCAGAAACTCCTCTCTCTCCAAATTGAAGCGTTGCAAGTGTTTGGAGGCTATTGTTTTCCTTGTTTCTTTGTTTTGGGCGGTAAACATTCTGGGTACCCAGTGTGAACAAATTTTTGAGTAATCCAGTTGTTGAATAATAGTCATCTCACTGCCTTTACTGAGGGAGGTAATGCGACACAATTCACCTGTTGTTACCCAGCGATCACCACGAATGATGTCATCGACTCGCTGAATGTTGTATGGAGTCACCGGCCTGCCGCTTCGCTTTTCATCTGTCAATGGTGTTTGCCCTTCAGCTTCGTTACAGCGACGAACCCATCGTCTAACAGTGCTGACATCCACCGTTGCATCACCATACACATTTTTTAGTCTTTCGTGAATGCGAATTGGCGTTTCACCTTCCGCAGTCAAAAATTCAATCACAGAACGCTATCTAATACGAATGTCGACGTCAGCCATTTTGCAAGAGGATGCAATGCTGCCACCTGTTGACTTAGAAAGTTACGACTGCAGGGGATTGGAGAAGAAGGTTTGAGGAATTGCGCCAAATTCAAAGTTTTCACATAACTTACTTATTTAAGGAAAAAATAGGAGGCATTACTTTTTGACCCATCCTCGTATATCACATTAAATTTGAATATCCTCGCTACTTCCTTTCCGTAAATTGAAGTTCGATTTTCTCTACGGCGCAGAAGATGAGCTTACCTCGACTGTAGATGGGGTCTTAATTTGTCGCATAAATAGCTCACTTGGAGTAGTATTAGATTGAAAATATAAAACTTACTGACTAGATCCAGGGTTTGGGAAAGGGAAAACGTTTGTTTCGTTTATTTGAGCATTTAGAAAATGTGGAAGAACAGGCAATGAATTTGCTCTACACATTCCAAACCCGTGAACAATTTGGAAGCATTCTATTATAATATATTTAAATTAAGTCGCTAAAATAGGCCTTTCGGAAGTAAAGGGCACCACACATATACAAATTTTTTATTTGACAGTTCCAATCTACAGTTCTCGTGGAGTTTATGGTGTTAACAATGAATAACACAGAAGTGACAATCGCCTCACCAAACTACGAGGGCTGTTCAAAAAAGAATAATCACAATTTTCTTTTGACAACCTACCTTTACTCATCCTCATAATTTTGATTGTCCTTCTCAAAATAGTCTCGCCTGAATGCGATGCACTTGTTCCAGCGTTTCTGGCAGTCTTCACAGACATGCTGGAAACCATTTTTTGAGAAATCCTTCAAAATTTCCTGCGCAGCCTTCCACCACTGCTTCTGATGATGGATAATGCCTCCCACGAAGGCGTTTCCGAATAGAAAAAGGCCACATGGGGCTAAATCCGACCAATAGTGAGGGTGAGGGATGCATTTCTCGTTAATTTTTCAAGATATTCAGCATCAACATTGGCAATATAAGGCCGCGAATTATCGTGGTGCAGCATCCAGACTGGTTCACAGAAATGTGGTCTTTTGCACCTGATATAGATTTGCAATGTTTTCTGGACATCCCTGTAGTATTGTCCAGTTACTGATGTGTGTGCAGATACAACATGCTGATAAACCATTCCATGAATATCAAAGAATGAGATGACCATAACTTTCCCAGCAGAAGCAACCTCTTTTGCTATTTTGGGGGGTTGGTGATGAAGGAGAATCCCACACTGAGCTTTGCTGTTTGTTCTCAGGATCAAAATGATGTAGCCAGTTTCATCAGTAGTGATTACGTTTGAAAGAAACTCCGGATCTTGCTCTAACATCAACTTTAACTGCCTGTTACCTCCATTGCAGCGGTAGACGATAGTGAACATGTCTGAACTAGCCTGGTTCTCACAGACGGGAACCAGGAGTACCAGTAATGAAACTACTATGGCATGTGTGTTTCACATTAAGCTAACAGAATACAATAAGATTGCATTTTAGTGCAAAAATTATGACCGTAAAATAATTATGATCAATCTTTATTGAACAGCCTTCGTATATTGGAACATAAGAAACAGTTTATAGCAGGCCCGTTATTTATATGCAGCGCAGGAGCCAGTGGTGTGTGAACATTAGAGGTTGTTATTGGGACGCGCCGGCTATGAAAATAAAAGCATTGTCAGTGACCAAAGCCTCTTTTTCAGGTAACGGAGCAAAGGGCAGTTATTTGTGAAAAAGTCGGCTAATGACAGGGAAAGTACCAAGGTTACTCATTTTGCTATGATCTTAATTGCACAGTGCTTTCAACCAGTTACTGTAAATCAACAACTTCCTTTTCAATTACAAATGCTTTATTTAGTATTATTAAACAAAGCGAGATAAAATGCCTGTCTCATTGCATTAGGTATTTAGTTTTTGTTAACTTTGTGTACAATTCTTTGATCTTGTTCTCTGTTCTTTTTATCATTAATTGCTTCCATCATAAATCTCATTAACATTAAGTTCCCCTTAAAAGGTTTATGTTGCATATCTCCATCAGCTGTTGTAACGAAATGTTGCAATACGTTTAACGCCCATAAACAAATAACTACAGAATATCTTCCTTATTGCGATTTCATAAGGCATAGAAATTCTTAATAGTAGCAAGCAAGCTACCGTGGAGTATGTCGATATATTTACAAAGAGCCACAGCACGCGACACGGTGTGTCAGCTACCTGTGAACTTTGATAACGTGAGGCACTGTAAATGCCTAACCCACACTCATTCTGGAGGGCTTTTTTTTTTAATGCGGCTCTATTGGTCGTAGAAAAGGATCTGTGTGTGTCACATAGATGCAGAGCTGCTACTTCTATATATTCGTTCGGTGTCGTTTAAAACAACCTGTATATATAGAGCACTCTATAGAGTACAAGTATATAACTGAATATGGACATTGTGGTTAATATCATATAGACAAATTAAGTTGTAATACTCTTAATATGAACTCTCAGATACAATACACATGTTGCAACGTTATATCAGTAAATTATCGGTACGTTTCACATAAATAAAGGCAAATAAAATGATTAAAAAATTAAACTTTCACCAGTTCATTGTTCCAACAATTTTATTGAAAGAGGGTCAAGAGTTTTGTGCCTATTTTATTCTAATTTTACACATAAATTAATTCGCCGTTATAGTCACCCCTATATTCCATTGATGTCTCCCTTGACGAAAATTAAAAAAACAGCGTTCGACCGTGACAGGATTCGAACCTGCAATCTTCGGATCCGAAGTCCGACGCCTTATCCGTTAGGCCACACGGTCACTTGGTTAAAACGGCTGGAGATGGAGCATACATCAACAACCTCTGAGAGGGCTGAAGTGCGAGAGACAAACATGGGCAGGCAGAGAGAAAGAGAGAAACAATGAGAGGAAGAGAGAGTATGGTATATAGATGGTAAACTTACCTGCCTGTGCTTTACTAAGTTTTACGACAAAATAAATATTTTAGTTCGAAACAGAACAATAATCAAATGTCTTATCCACTTTACCGTTCATGTCTTACAAACAGTGAAGCTAGAAAACCAAATATTAGGAGACTAATGCCAGCCTCGGTGAAGATGGTGATGTGTAGTGTTTAATGCCCGCTTTTACTACATACGGCGGGGGAAACCGGAGGTCCCGGAGAAAACCCGCCCCAACGCCGTGTTGTCCACGACAAATCTCACTTTGCGGTCGCCTGGGATCGAACTTGGGCCGCCTTGTTGAGAGCCAAGCGGTCTTACCACTGAGCCACGGCGTGGCCCCCGCCTCGGTAGCGTAGATGGTAGCGTATCTGCCTCACGTTCAAGAGTTCCGAAGTTCGAATGTCGGTCAAGCCGAATTACCTTGATAAGGCTTTTCCCGGGTTTTCCCTTATCCTGAAAAACGAATGTCGGGTAACTCTAAGCTCCATGGACCCCGGGCTCATTTGAGCATCACTTCACCCATTCCATTCAAGGTTCGATGTGACTTAACGTTGGAGGACATAAATTAAAAAAAAATAGAAGTCTAATTTAAATAAAAATTTAAGAGACTAATTTAAATAAGAGCTTCCAGGACTGTGACTTAGGCGCCCGTAGATATAAGACATGAAGCGCCATACAGCATGGCATATAACAGGATTAGTATGGTATGTTATGTCGTACTTGTGGCAGAAACGGAAGATAATTTGCAAAGACTTTTGTACGAGTTCCTTCATAAATGTCAAGTTTAATATGAAAGCCTCCCTAAACAAAACCAAAGAATTAAATTAGTAAAGAACCGTTGACATGCAAATTAGAACTTGAAAGCAAAATGGTAGAACAGGTTATGCATTTCAATTATTTGGCTGTTCATATTACCAGTGAGAGATATTTGACCAGAGAAATTAATCATTAAATTGTAATAATAACAAATTTATCTGGTGTGTTAATGAATTACTGCTGAGTAATAAATACATGAGAAAAGAAACTAAAGTCAAAATTTATAAAGCTGTAGTTCAACCAGGAGTGACGTATGCCTTTAAAATAAAGGCAGAGACCACAAGAACACGACGAATAATTGAAACAACTGAAATGAAGGTGCTAAGGAGAATAGCTGAAAAGATACTCTATGACAGAATAAGAAGTAAATAAATTAGGTAAATGTGTAAGATTTAACCTGTGACTGAATGGGAGAAAAGAAGAAAGGAGGAGTAGAATGCACATGTATCCAGGTTGTCTGACGAACGAATGGTAGAAATAATGAGAGTTAGGAATCCGGAAAGAAAAGGAGGTCGAGGACGACCGAGAAAAAGATGGAAAGAGAACAAGCGATACGCCTAACATAAAGAGAAGAAGAACAACAACAACAACAAAATACTTATAAGAGTTTGAACATCAACTCAGCAATAACTTTTGGTAAAAGGCCTTGGCATTCTGGTGAGATGCTTTTTGCAAGTTAAAAAATTAGAGCTTTTTAGACTGTTACATATTTATTATTAAAAAGTAATACAAAAATAAACTTATGCTATAAATGTACTATGAACAATCATCCTGTACTACAGTTCAACTCCGCAGCAGTAACAACCAGGAATATCGTTCTTGGAAGACAGTACTCACGTAAGCATCGGTGGTTCAGTGGTAGAATGCTCGCCTGCCTCGCGGGCGGCCCGGGTTCGATTCCCGGCCGATACAATGATATTTTTACTCTATCACAGCACATGCATCCAGGCTTAAAGATAAAGTATCAAAACAGTCTTTTCTGGATATTAAGTAACGGAACGGATATACACCATATTACGTTGCACATAGGCAGGCCGAGCCCAAAACACCACACATTCACCTAGGCGGGCTGCTGACAAAAGGCTGCTCTCGACAGAACTTGAGGCAGATTAGATACGACTGCCATCGGGTTGAAGAAACCAGTGGTTAAGATAACATTTAGGCCAATTTCACATACATTTACTGAGATTTATACTAAAGCAGATCACAAATTACAATAAAGTAATACAAAATTTAGGAAAATGTGTACTAGAACTGATAACGAATTTGTTTACAGATTCCAAACCCATCAATAATTTGGAAGCAATCTATACTTCATGTAAACTCAGCCGCTAAAATACGCCTTTGGGAAGTAAAGCATATACACAAGTTTATCTTACAGTTCCCAACATTTCGGCTAGGGGATGCCGAGATGCTGACCATCGGTTGGATGATCACCCACCTCTGCCGTACGTAAATGGGCGTGAGGCCGACAGTCGGGTTGGTAGACTTTTGCCGCCTTAGGGCTGTCGCGCCAGTGGTTAAGTTAAGCTTCAGAGGAACACCTCTGCCGTACGTAAATGGGCGTGAGGCCGACAGTCGGGTTGGTAGACTTTTGCCGCCTTAGGGCTGTCGCGCCAGTGGTTAAGTTAAGCTTAAGAGGAAGAAAAAAGAAACATTTATCCAAAATGTTAGAAATATGAATGATGTTGAGCTCTCTCTCTCCTTCACGTATGGCTATAGCGTACTTATTTGATTACATAATTTAAAAGAAGTACAATAGCTACCAAGCTTTACACTGTAGGTAATGAAAACTTGATAGATACCTGTCATTAACTGTGTAAGCCCCTGCTTGAAATTGACCCTTTGAAAATGTAAAGGCTACCTGCATACACGCCGCTATAGAGTCAAAAGCTTTCTGTATTAAACACAGACAGTTATCTTACATTTTTCGTCAATTGACGATGTGGCCTAATATATAAGGCGCCGGACTTCGGATCCGAAATTTACAGGTTTGAGTCCTGTCACGGTTGATCAATATTTTTTTGATTTTCGTTAGATCAACTACGCCCTTAAGATATCAATGTCATGCAGTCATATCTTTATAACAGCGAATTACTTTGCGTGTAGATTCACTTATAGCACATTATTTCTGGTTTTTGGCGTCAGTTCATGCAATAAGACCATTTGCAATTTTCTGTTGGCTGAAAATTTTCGTAAATGCAGTTAAATATATGCTTGCTGTATTTTCATATTTAATCATATGATACTTATATTACTAAAATTCATCAAAACCACAAATAGAATGCGAAATGACTAGCAGTCCTGGGGCCCTTAGTACAACCGTACCCACAATAAAATGTTCCTACATAGATAGACCCTTCCTTACCTACAATGTAAAGCTTGGTAGCTATTGTACTTCTTTTAAATCATGTAACCAAATAAGTACGCTATAACCATACGTGAGGGAGAGAGAGAGCTCAACGTCATTCATAATTATAACAGTTTGGGTAAATGTTTCTTCTTTCTTCCTCTTAAACTTAACTTAAACACTGGCGCGACAGCCCTAAGAGTGCCAAAGCCTACCAACTGCCGGCCTCACGCCCACTTACGCACGGCAGAGTTGGGTGATCATCCAACCAATACGGGGAGGAGATGAGGTCAGCATCTCGGCATCTCCCAGCCGAGGGCCGCTTACCTAGCGTGAGCTCGTCACTTTCCTCACGATGCTAAGTGGGCACCGATCCTATACCCGGGACAGAAAATCCGCACCGGGGCCGCTTTCCGTGACCAGGAACCAAGATATGCTACCTTAGCCCGCTACGCCACGGCGCAGGACCTTTTTCTTCCTCTATCAGATAAAAATGCTGTTGTTCCAACCTAATGACGTTTTATGCACAATATTTATATTAAGGTTATTATCTGAGGACAGGCACTACCCGCTCTCTAACATCTTAGAACTACACAATCACAAATCTTTTGATTCCCTTACATTTAATGCGATATTTAAATAACAGCAGGGGCTAAGTTAAATCTGCTAATCGTCTGCTCACGTTAACTATAGTGAAAGCTATTGAAGGATTACTAACACAGCGTTGCAACATGTTTAAAGCTATGTTATCAGAAGGTTAATTTTAAGACTATTCGCAAGGTAATTTGTCTTGATGATATTAACCACCATGTACAGCTATATCCTTGCAATCATAGAGATATATTCAAATTGATTGCTACCAAGTAATCGTAAATACACCAGAGTACAATAAACGTTCTTTTGTTTCAATATAATTGTGAAGCTGAGATTGTGACTTCTAATCTGTGTGCTGTTTAGTAACACATTATTACCTTCACTATTATGAACTATCGCTCTGGAACTGTCAGAGTTTGTATTCGTAAATTTTTGTGTATGTACTGATTTCTAAAGCCCTAATTTACAGGATTAATTGACATAAATTACAGATTGATTTTAAACTTTTGAGGGGTTTGCAATCTGTATAGCAAATTCATGATCTGTTTTACTCCATTTCCCAAATGTAACAAATTAAGGACACAAAAATCTGTAATGCCGAAACCCGGGATCGAACCAGGGACCTTTAGATCTTCAGTCTAACGCTCTCCCAACTGAGCTATTTCGGCGACATGACAAGTGGCGCTATACCCACTGTATTCATATGCCTCCACAGTTCTCTAGGAGCGCTTTAGGTTATGGTCAGGACAAGGCCAGGGCACCAGCTCTGTTTATGTACGAGTATAGACCATTTGCGACCCACACAATGCAGTACATATAAAACTTTCCCATTTTCTGAATAGACAAACTGCTACTCTAATACAGTAAGCTCAGAATCATAGGACACAAAAGCCACTAAGAAAATTAAAAGCAAACAGTGCACAAAATATGCAACGAACAAATAACGGCATAACACAACAGCTGAAATAAATGAACAACGCCTTAAACACAATTCCTTATAAACTTTCTATGGTCTTATGGTCAGCATATGCTAGATTGTAAATCTGGAAGACCAAGTTCAAATCCCTGCTGGAACCTGGGAAACGATAGGTCAAGGATAGCTTCATTTCTTTAGAATAAGCATATATAATTAAAGTACATTTAATTTAATATTTAACTGTTAGCGCATACTTCCTAAAGTCTAGACGAATGAGAGTGTCAATTTGTGTGTGAATGTGATGTTTAGGAATGAGATCTAAAGTAAACGCTCAAGATAACTCAATAGTTAACAAATGAGTAACGTAGTCAAGGGGCTGTTGTTCCGATGCAAAGCCCCCGATATGAACTAAGATGTTAAGGCGATATATAAAATGGAGACGGGAGAGCTCTTCAAATTACGATAGTAAAGACTCTTTCTTTGAAGTAGGAGATGCAAGTGGAAGTTCGAAAGACGGCCATCAACAGCTGTATGAATCAACGTATCTTTAGCTTAAGAGAAAATATCTCGCATTTTCTGAAATTGCGCATTTTACGTTAGTCTGAGGATTTGAAGGTCCCTTGTTCAATCACGGGTTTCGGCACGGAAACGTTTTGATTCGTTTATTTGCCCTTTAGTGACGCATATTTAGGAAATAAACTAAAACAAGCTGCTACTGATTCTCTACTTATTCCAAACCCAGTATTGAGAGTGTGGACTTTAACGGTCCGTTAATCACTAGGTTATTTAGGCTCCAAATCGTTGATTATTTTTGAGCAATCTGTGGTTGATACACAAAAGCATGCACAAAATTAGAAATATCGTCTAACAGTTATGTATATAAAGTGAAGGATAGTAAGTATTGAGAAGTGTATTTATTAACAACGCACAAATGTTTAGTAATTATCTCAGTATTCAAACTTTATATCAGTCAGATGTTACCGCAATTAGACGAAAAGTGGCATGGATTTCAGACTGTGATGAAATGCAAGTTATAGGTAAACCTGCAAACTTTGCAGTACAGGTTAACTCGTATAAAGATAATATAAGTCAACTCCTTAATGCGGGTAACTGGTACCTTCACTAATATAAGATTCAAAAAAATAACTAACGGCAGTGAAAAGAAAAATTTAGATTTATGTCGTGTGGAATATTCTTTGTAAAGTTTATTGTGTTTCATGAACTTCACTAATTGTTGAAAACGCATTGCTTATTACGAGGGCTGTTCAATAAAGAATGATCATAATTTTTTTATGTTCATAACTTTTCGCAGGGAAGACTACCGAATAACCTAGGTGGGGCCGCCGGTGATCTAGCACAGCAACTTCTCGCTCTGCAGGCAAGCACCCGGGACTTCTTAGGCAACGCTCAGACCCTCCGGGCGGCAGAGCCTGGCCGGAGGCACCCAATCTCTCATGGGTATCGGGAACCACTGCCCCCTCGAGTCTAACCCAATCCGAACGACTCCCACTGGGGAGCGGCTCGAACGTTCGGCCCGAGGTTCCTCTAGTAACGTCAAAGGTACCAAGAGTGCTCGGTGTCCACAGCGCCCGCACCACGGCAACTGAAGGGAACGGATCCCCCCCTCCAGTAGGGTGGGATATATATAAACTGGAGGGTATTTACCTGGGCAATCCACACATAGTGAAGTCCGATCCCCCCCTCTAACGACCAGGAAGTTACCGGCTGTCCCAAAAGGGCTTCCGGTGCCTCTGTGGGGCTTTCCATAGGGCAAGACCTAGAGACTAACAAGCCCCCCATCTGGTCTGGACTCAAGACGGGAGGGAAGCTGATACGCCACTTACACGCGCCAACCCCATAGGGGAAGGCTACCGATTAACCTCGGTGGGGCTGCCTGCTGAACTAGCACACCTTCTACTAGCTATGCAGGCTAGTAAACGGGGATATATGGCTTCCCTTAACTCCGTCCGGAGACGTACCCGATCTTCCACGGGTATCGGGAACCACTGCCTCCTCGAGTCCAACCCAATCCGAACAACTCCCATTCAGGGAGGGGCTTGAATGTTCGGAACGAGGTTCCTCTTGTAACGTCAGAGGCACCACGAGTGCTCGAGGTCCGCAGCGGCCGCACCACGGTAACTGAAGGAGACGGATTCCCCCAGTATGGTGGGATGCCAGTTGTACTGGTCTGCCTGTTAGTTTCCAACTTGTAAAAATGTGGGCACCCTACTCTCTACACTGTCGTGGCTCATTGGGATGGCCACCCTCTAACTCCTCTGGCCTCCTCCTTTCTCCCGGGGGCGTCCCGCTTGGGGGCAAGAGACCAAGTTGAACCTCCGTGCTGAATCCCCTCCGTCCCGTAGTCCAGTCCAGTCCACACTTCGTACATATTATGTTTTGTAATGGTCATACCCAGTGTGGAGCTTGTATATAATCGCACTATATAATAATGAACATAAATAACGTTTGGTTTGTTATTAGAACTAAGTTCTGTTTAAATTTGACATTAAACTCTGTACTGAAACACAAAAAAAAGGTGCTAAGACATTTTTCGAATCAGTAAACAATGCTAAGTGCATTAGAAATAGGAATCCGAAACGAAGGAGAAATTCATAACTGTGGCCAACAATGGGCTTATCGCCTTTTAAAACTCAGGGAAGAAATTACGAAGGGTGTCCAAATTAATGGTGGTAGCTGCAGCTCAGTGGGGTCCCTAACTTGCAGATCGCGCATCTCCAGCCACCTCTTCGTAGCCTCTCTATTCTTATGGACACTTTTAAACATAAAGGTACTGAAAGTTAAAAGGGAATTAAGGTAAATGAAGCACATAAATATTATGGTAGTATACAGCTACCCGTTTGCCGACCAGGGAAAAACATACGTAACAGAAGCTTATGGTAGGGTATACGCATTAAAATTGCGCACCTGCCGAATACGAGTTTCAGAAAATAACGAGTAATCTATTCCAATATTCATTAAAATATTATATTTGTCTTATTAAAATGACTGAAATCTAGTTTTGTACGTCGTTATAGTGTACCAAATGAATGAAGCATAGACAAATTTGCGATTAAGTATAAGGTATTAGAAGTGTATTTTATAATTACTGTAGAGAAATAAAGGAATATAGGAAATTGAGATTTCGTGGAACCCATAAATAATGTTACCGGACAAATTTAAATTTCTACATTTTGGAAATTTCTAGAATGAGTAGAAGAGGCCTGAGAGCTATGAACAAGTTTTTATTTTTATTTTGTGAGTACTGTGTAATTTACTTTGTACTTTAGAGCAACAGAGCGAGCCTTGAACGTTTCCCCGAGAGGGTTTCTCACGTTCTCCTGATTGCTCATGACCGGCAAATGTTAGGATGGTACCTTGAAAAGAGGACTGGAACATTTTTTTTAATTACGTACACCAAGGTTAAGTCATATCGGGTGATGAATGAAATTAGGTGAAATGTTGCTCAAATGAGTCCGAGGTCCATGGAGCTTAGAGCAACCTGACATTCGTCTTTCAGGATAAGGTAAAACCCCGCAAAAGAAACAGGTAACCCGCCCTGACAGAGATTCAAACACGCGATCTCTTGAACACGCCAAATCTTCCAAATTTATTATTTCATTCTATATATAAACAATGTTCATCACTTGTGTTAGTTTTACAATATAATTTAGCATCAATTTTTTGACAAAAGATGGTTTGATCCGCTGTGTTTTCTACCGCCCTGCAGTGGAAAACTTGTCAAAGCAGTTTAAGAAATGTGTTAACTAAAGTTTGCGACTATAAACTGATTGATAAATTAGAGCAAAACAAAGTCTTCGATTATTGATATGTCCTATATTGGATCTTGATAGAAATTCACATGTACTTTAAATTTTACGAATTTTATTAGCAATTACATTACTTTAAGTTACACAGCTGTTAAAATGACTAGATTTAAAAAATGGATATCTGATTTCAAAGGGACATGCCTACTACCTTGGAAAGAGTAATTGTAATTGCATGTTTGACGCCACTTCATTTCGGAGTAATGCTGTCAATGATTATTTCTCGTATACCTCAATTGCATTGTTTACCATATTAAGAATAAGCGCTGAACAAAACCGTCTCCCCTAACGGATCAAGCGGTCCACCAATCTCATTCATAGTCTAGCAAAAAGCATCTAGCTCCTCTGGTAGCTCAGTTGGTAGAGCGGTGGACTGTAGTGGACGATGAAATTCAGTAATCCATAGGGCGCTGGTTCAAATCCGGCCCGGAGGAATATTTTTGTAGCATTCATGATAATTTTCCCTCCCGTTTTTAAATTGTATAATTGCAGCCGTCTGAGATAGGATGTCTAGTGACCTT
Organism: Mantis religiosa; assembly: GCA_030765055.1. NCBI lineage: Eukaryota > Metazoa > Arthropoda > Insecta > Mantodea > Mantidae > Mantis > Mantis religiosa. The sequence goes on from CM060956.1 coordinate 57,329,941, forward strand.
ACTGATAGAGAAAGACACTCAGTTGGACTTATCAGTAACCCCGCTTCTCGTTCAGGGTCCAGAAATAAACCTTCACTGTCTCTGGTAGCTCAGTTGGTAGAGCGGTGCACTGCAGTGTGCAATATGATTCAGTAATCCATAGGTCGCTGGTTCAAATCCGGCCCGGAGGAATAATTTTTATGCATTCATAACACATTTACCTCCCGTTTTCAAATTGTATAATTGCAGCCGTCTGAAATAGGAGATCTATTGAACGTACTGATAGAGAAAGACACACAATTGGACTTATCTGTAACCCCACTTCACATTCAGGGTTTGGTAGCTCAGTTGTTAAAAACAGTGGACTGTAGTGAATAAGCTAATTCAGTAATCCATAGGTCGCTGGTTCAAATCCGGCCCGGAGGAATAATTTTTATGCATTCATAACACATTTACCTCCCGTTTTCAAATTGTATAATTGCAGCCGTCTGAAATAGGAGATCTATTGACCTTACTGATAGAGAAAGACACACAATTGGACTTATCAGTAACCCCACTTCTCATTCAGGGTTTGGTAGCTCAGTTGTTAAAAATGGTGGACTGCAGTGAATAAGCTAATTCAGTAATCCATAGGTCACTGGTTCAAATCCGGCCCGGAGGAGTACTTTTTATATACTCTCCATGATCTTCCTTTAGCTATTAGCTGTACATCTGTAGCCATCTACGTATCCATTTCATAGCGTTCCTCCCAAGTCACACTAAATTAATTATACTTCATCCGGACTTGCAAGCTGACAGACAAATATTTAACATACAAGTGAAAAAATTAAGTTTTAAAAGTTCTTACAGTCTTAGATTCTAATTTCTCTGACTTTCTCTATTTACAGTCGTTTCCTTTTTATTTTTGTAAAACACACCTACAAAACTCATTCTTTTATTTAATTCATCATGCTTTTCCCGAAATATTTGTCGAACTGGTTTTGCTAGATATAATAAAGGAGAGACGGAATAGGGAAGCAATAGAAAAAGCAATACAAATCTTTAACTGAAATCTTTAACTGAGGGACACATAGGGAATGCATGAGAAATTGAGATATACATTTTCTTAGCAGTGTTAAATTTTGCATAAGCATTTTACTAACAATAAAAGACCTACGAGGAATATTTGAAAAATAAAATAGAACGATATATGTTACTTATGAAGGTTAATTTGAGATATTTTTTTTATTAGACAGATTCTTAAGTACCAAAGGCATATCGCCGGTTACATTTTCCAGACACTCTTAAGTTTGTTAGGTTTGATTCGTATTTACAAAAACATTCACGCAGTCGGTAGGACTCGAACCTACGCTCCCAGAGAGAATCTGATTTCTAGTCAGACGCCTTAACCACTCGGCCACGACTGCTGTGTTACCAACGTACATATGTCCAAATACATTAGCTAGCTACTTGAGTTGGTATGCATGATTCATAATTACAAAAACATTCACGCAGTCGGTAGGATTATAACCTACACTCCCAGAGGGAATCTGATTTCCAGTCAGACGCCTTAACCACTCGGCCACGACTGCTGCTTTGCTTATGGTCACGTGTGTCCAAATACATGATTCAGTCACTTGGTTTGGTATGTATGATTCATATTTACAAAAAACATTCCCGCTGTCGGTAGGACTCGAACCGCTGCCCCCAGATGGAATGTGATGTCTAGTCAGACGCAGTAACCACTGCGCCACGACTGCTGTTTTTGCTGTGTTCCCGTATGTCCAAATACATTATTTATTTGTTTGTTTGTTTATTTGTTTATTTATTTGTTATCCAACTTTTTATTCCTATTTTACCCAAAGGTATATTAGGAATATAGTTTACAAATTTTTGAATATAATACAATTTTCAAAAACATCACACAATTCAATATCAAGCTGACAAACAGTAAACACCAAGATGAATCCTGTAGCATAAGAAATATCTTATTTAAGAAAGCCATGAAATATTGATAAGTTTTATAATTCATCAAAATATGTGTAAGTGGCCAAATACATTAGCCAGCCGTATAAGTTGGTATGTATGATTCGTATAAACAAAAGTTTTCCGCAGTTGGTAGGACTCGAACCTACGCTCCCAGAGCTAATATGGTTTCTATCGATACGCTTTAACCACTCGGCCACGACTTCATGTTTTCGGAATTCGGCCGTTATTAATGAGCTCCTAACAATTATAATGTGTGAATAGCCTTTTCAACAAAAATTATTATTTAATACTCTGTCATAATATCAGGTAAAATAACTATCCTCTACCGTAGAATACAGTGTTTTTTTCTTTTTCCGCCTCTTAGCTTAGATGGACATTGAAATACCAGCGCACTCCAAATAATAATTGAAAATATTTTTTAAATGAAACTAAAGGAAATGTAGGCCTGCCTTCCACTTCAAAACCAGGCGAAAAGGCGAAAACAAAAGGCGAAAGTACAGCTCGAGAAAATGATAAAACAAGTTATAGTAAGAAGAACATGCTTTCTTGGTTATATTATAGGTTCAAATCAGTGATCAGCCCGAGGTATAGATAGTATAAATGGTATGTAGCAATGAGGCCTGAAGATAATTTATCTACACGTTCCTAACTCCAATAAAGCTACACGAATTGAAGTGTATTCACCATGGACTGTTGGTGACATATCAACTATACATAGCAGAACGTTTTGAGTTTACGTTACAAAGGAATTCTTCTGGACGAAGCCTAAAGTTTCACTTCCCTGATATATTTGCTTATACTTTATTGCAATGAGATATATGCCTGAAAGTAACTGAAATTCGGCGATGAAAATAATTATTACACTATTTTCATTAAATAATATCATTAGAAGCCGAGTGTTATGAAGCATATCTCCACGTAATGGGCCTGGCCGCTTGCTGGAAGGTAACTTGTAGGATGACGGGTGAGAAATAAGTGACAGATTAAAAGATACTTTCTCATTGCTGCTATAAAGTAGGAAGCAACGGTTCTTCTTCCCCATTGCTGCGCTGGTGTGATGAGTTTTTCAAATAGTTGCTTACTTGCAAGAGATACTGAAGTTATTTCTAAGACAAGCTTATTTTGAAGAGATCTTAGAACCTGGTGACAATAGGCAAAATGGATTTACAGGACCTTTAGGCTTACTTCTATGCAGTAATTACACTTTCTAGATGAACTACAGATGTCAGCATCGGTGGTTCAGTGGTAGAATGCTCGCCTGCCACGCGGGCGGCTCGGGTTCGATTCCCGGCCGATGCAATACATTTTGTCCCCCCTTCCCTCCTTCACTGATACTAAGGAGCTAATGCTTGCACAGTTATATGTTACAAGCAAGCAACATGAAATAAGTATGGATGCAATTCATGGACAGAATAGCTATTACCTACACTAAAGATATATTGACTATGTACTGCTAGCACACTAATTTTGATAAGAGATACTGTTTTTTAAACTACATTTTAAAATACCGCATAATTAGGATAAATAATTTTCTACAACATTATTCGAAATGATGTAGGAATCCTGAAGTTGGTACGATAATTTTAACTCAATGTCAAGTAACTCATTTGTGGGGGAACTCCAGTTTAAAGTCACTATTTAATTCACTTTAGGAAATTAAAGTGTAAAAATAATTTTTCTCCGTATAACAAACATTTTAACCAATTAGTAATCAGGCTTACCCGTTAACAAAACAGAGCAGAATTAGTGCAGGATAAAGCTATGGACATAGCTAAAGAAAGCAAATCCATACCTAGCCAATTTTGCTACTTCTTGATATAAAAAGAGCTTGTTATAAATAAACTGAAATACTTCACCCAATTAATTATCCTAAGGAGCTTAAACGGCAATAGTAATTGCTTCATACTACTGAAATATCCATGTCAAATGCATTACACGGTGTTCTTGAATAACCATTGCATGTAAGATTAATCGAGTGTAAAAATGTACAGAGGTATATGCTATATTAAGTTTAGGAATAATGTACTTGTAAGTGACAGTTTCTATCTTTCTATATAATGTGAACATTTCTTGCACTTAAAAAGTATTTCATAAGTCATATATATACACACACGAGGTCTGTTCAATAAAGAATGATCACAATATTTTTTTGACAACGTACCTTTACTCATCGTCATAATTTTGATGGTCCTTCTCAAAATAGTCTCCCCTGAATGCGATGCACTTGTCCCAGTGTTTCTGCCAGTCTTCAAAGACATGCTGGAAACCATTATGTGAGAGATCCTTCAAATTCGCCTCCGTAGCCTTCACCTCTGCTTCTGATTATGCATGATGCCTCCTACGAAGGCGTTTCTTCAAGTTAGGGAATAGAAAAAAGTCACATGGGGCTAAATCCAGACTATAGGGAGGGTGAGGGTTGCACTCCACGCAATAACATTGGCAATATGCAGCCGCGCATTATAGTGGTGCAGCATTCTTCATGGAAATGAAGGTATTTGCGCCTGATATGGATTTGCAATGTTTTCAGGACATCCCTGCAGTATTGTCCAGCTACTGATGTGTGTGCAGCTACAACATGCTGATAAACCATTCCATGAATATCAAAGAATGAGATGACCATAACTTTCGCAGCAGAAGCAACCACTTTTGCTTTTTGTGGGATTGGTGATGAAGGAGATTTCCACACTGAGCTTTGCAAAATGATGTAGCCAAGTTTCATCAGCAGTGATTACGTTTGAAAGAAACTCCGGATCTTCCTCTAACATAAACTTTAACTGCAAGCTACCTCCATTGCAGCAGTAGGCGATACTGAACATGTCTGTACATAATTGGTTCACACAGTCGGGAACCAGGAGTACCAACAATGAAACTACTACGGTGTGTTTGTTTCACATTCAGCTAACAGAATATAATAAGATTGAATTTTAGTGCAAAAAATTATGATCATTCTTTATTGAACAGCCCTCCTATATATGCTAGCTTAAGTTTTGCCTCCTCGAATTTGCGTTCGAAAATGGAGCGTTTATTAGAAGAACGCAGAGTAAGTCATCCCGTGTTATTTCTAGAAGTTGGCATTGTTAGTTGATCTTACTTACTCAGTCGTGATATTTTGAAGTTTTCCCTCCTGTTAGTTTCTCAGTGTTGTCTGTAGATTTCATGGTATTCACATAAACTAACAAGAGTAAGGCACTGCTGATTTAGAACGGGTATCAATATATAGCCAATCATACTGACAAGGAAATCAGCACTCTTTGCATTCTTTCCCGTCGGCTAAAATTTTATGTTAATAATGCTATAATATATTTATTGATACAGTTTTCATTACATTTTCACTACAATGACTTTGACACCGTACATGCACTTATGGAACCTGTACAAATACATGAAATTGCTGATTTAAAATTTACTCGCTGACTGAGGTTCCCTAACCATAAGCCTTTGGTTTTCCTGAGCAACTTGTTGTCATTTCTTCTTCACCTTCACTTCTTTTACCCTAATCCACTTTTCTCTTAACCTACAGAAGAATTCTCTTATACATCTATTTTCTTTACTCTCGTCCCCATTAACATGCGTAATGCCACTACGTCTTTGCTCACGCTGACCCACTTCTTATCCCATATTTTTCTCCTGCAATTTCTTAACTTCTTACATTCTATTAGATAATGAACAGTGCTCTCACCTCCACAAAATTCACATATCCTTACTTCATTGTTTCTCAACCATTTTAGAATTACTACTCCTACTTTTATCCATGCTATGCCTTCTCTTCCAGTTTTCTCACATTGATCTATATATTTTTCCCTACCCCATTCTGTCTTTAATTGCTTATAAAATTTCAAAGATTTCTTTTCTTCTATACTTTTCCATATCTCTTGCCTATCTATGTCTTGTACTTTAGTTCTCACTTCCTTCCAAAAACCACTATAATTTGACTCCTCTGCTCTCCATAGATCACCCATGCCTATCTTCAATATCATTCTTTACCATTCCGACCACCAACTATTTGTATTTTTAATGCTTTTCTGTTGCTTCATTCACAAATTCAATAATTCCCCTACCTTAATAATAATAATAATAATAATAATAATAATAATAATAATAATAATAATAATAATAATAATAATAATAATAATAATAATAATAATAATAATAATAATAATAATAATAATAATAATAATAATAATAATAATAATAATAATAATAATAATAATAATAATAATAATAATAATAATAATAATAATAATAATAATAATAATAATAATAATAATAATAATAATAATAATAATAATAATAATAATAATAATAATAATAATAATAATAATAATAATAATAATAATAATAATAATAATAATAATAATAATAATAATAATAATAATAATAATAATAATAATAATAATAATAATAATAATAATAATAATAATAATAATAATAATAATAATAATAATAATAATAATAATAATAATAATAATAATAATAATAATAATAATAATAATAATAATAATAATAATAATAATAATAATAATAATAATAATAATAATAATAATAATAATAATAATAATAATAATAATAATAATAATAATAATAATAATAATAATAATAATAATAATAATAATAATAATAATAATAATAATAATAATAATAATAATAATAATAATAATAATAATAATAATAATAATAATAATAATAATAATAATAATAATAATAATAATAATAATAATAATAATAATAATAATAATAATAATAATAATAATAATAATAATAATAATAATAATAATAATAATAATAATAATAATAATAATAACACTACCCGTCCTTTAACGGATAGTTGTTATCCGACGATGAATGAAAGAAGAATGCTCCCTCAAAAGCCCAGTAGAGTCTATAGAACTTCAAGCCACCCGACTTTCAACTTTACAGTGCAAGGAAACTTCTCAGCAAAAACCTAATTGGGTAACTCATCAAGATTCGTTGCCAGGACCTCCTGAATGTGGCATATCACTCTATGAGAAGTACTTAGCACCTTGATCTATTTATTTTGTGTCTATGATCCTGAATGGAAAGCCCCCGGGGAAGGTCATAATGTGAGGAGAGCTATAGGTGGCTAGGCCTGAGGGGAGATGACAATAGAGGGAAAACGTTCCTAACAATTACAGATTTAAATTCCCCGCTGGCTGCTCATACAACCGGCTCCCCTTCCGGAGTCGGATCCTGGAGAACACCCCCGATGCGGAAGACGAACGTTTACTGAGCAAATTCCGCACCTTCGAACTCTCGCAGACCCTTAAAACCCTGAAATAGCAAAAACCTGGATGAAAGGTAATGTTAAATGAGAAGTGAAATAAAATACAGGGAGAAAAATTTGAAATCTGTAATGATCCTTCCCATCATTCAGTTAGTGGCCCTAGAAAACGCCCGTGAAACTCATTTGGACCAGAAAGTTCGGTGACGGCAACTGCCCTTTCTAAAAATGTATAGGTATATTTTAGTTTTGCAGTTCTGAGTTACTTAATTTTACCCTGATAGACCTACGAGGTCTGAGTGCATGCCATTTGCGCAAAACTGACCGTAGGATAGCGTTACGTATCTCCCAAAATGCACGTTACAGTTCCGCAAATTTCAAATAATTAGAAATAGTTGTAAATGCATTGCTGCATGGGACTTGACTACACAACTACGTTGGCCCTTCAATAAGAAGTGATCCTTTTTTTTTGGACAACCTACCTTTACTCATCCTCATACTTTTGGTGGTCCTTCTCAAAATAGTCTCTGCTCAATGCGTTGCACTTGTCCCAGGGTGTCTGCCAGTCTTCAAAGACATGCTGGAAACAATTTTTGAGAGATCCTTCAAAAACACCTCCGGAGTCTTCACCACTGCGTTTCTTCAAGTTAGGGAATAAGAAAAAGTCACATGGGGCTAAATCCGGACTATAGGGAGGGTAAGGGATGCACTTCATGTTGATTTTTGCAAGATATTCAGGAACAACATTGGCAATATGCGGCCGCACATTATCGTGGTGCAGCATCCAGCCTGCTTCACGTAAATGTGGCACCTAATGAAATGTTCAGTATTTCAGAAAGTGATCTTAAGGTAATTCGTCGATCCTCTTTCACAATTGCAGCAGCACGTGTTGATGTTTTATTCCCTAAGAGCAGTAACTGAGCACCGGATCCACCTTACTCTGAAATTGATTGTCTCTGCTCTTTAAACATTTTAAACTACCTCCGAACTGTGCTGTAGGGAAGAACAGACTCTCCATAGACCTCCTGTAACATTATATAGGCCTCAACTGAAGATTTGTTGAGACGAAAGCAGAATTTCAAAGCCGCATATTGTTCCTCGCGTGTTATCTTCATTGCAGCGGTAGGCGATACTAAACATGTCTGAACTTGCCTGGTTCTCGTAGGCGGGAACCAGGAGTACCAACAATGGAACTACTACGACGAGTTGGACTCACATTAAGCTAACAGAATATAATACTGAATTTTAGTGCGAAAAATTATGACTAATAAAAATTATGATCATTCTTTATTGAACAGCCCTCGTAGCATGATAAATTAGGCGTATTTTACATAAGAGATCAAAGTAAACGATAGTAAGTAGAGAAATACATAAAAACGAAATAAAAGACTTCAAAAACTTTTAAAATTAGTCATTCTTCACTCATATGTTGAATATTTATCTGTCAGCTTGCAAGTCGGGATGTAGCATAATTGATGTAGTGTGACAGAATGGAATTTTTAAAACAGATTACGCAAACGGCTACAATTGTACAGTTAAAATTTAAAGGAGGAATTATCGAGAGCGTATAAAAAGTGCTCCTCCGTGCCGTATATGAACCAGCGACCTATGGATTACTGAATTACATTGTCCACTACAGTCCAGCGCTCTACCAACTGAGCTACCAGAGAAACTGAGAGTTCATTATTAGACTCATTAGTGATAAGACGTGTGTGTGTGTTTTCCTCGATGAGTAAGGTCCCTAGGCTTACGATGCACAATAACCCAAAATCATTCTTTCAGTGTGGAAATTGTTTTTTTCTGGATTCTTATATATGACAAACGTTTATTTGCGCGCGTTGTTAACCGTTTTATCCATCGGGGGTGTTGTGTTTAACGCCCGTTTTTAATATATTTTAATGTAATTGAAGTTACAAGAAATACTCATGGCCAGTATTATGCCGAAATGAGGTTCTGTCAAACTTGCAATTACCGTTAAGGTTTACAAGGCTGTGTGTATATCCTTTAGAAATCTGACATGTACTTTTATATACCTAGTCATTTTCACAGTTGCGTAGCTTAAAGTGATATAAAACTGCTAATAAAATTTAAATTACCTGTGACTTTTCATCGAGATCAATTACAGGACACATCAATAAAGGAAGAACTTTCTTTCGTATTTATCGTTCAGTTTATACCTTATTAAATAAACCTTTGAAACTGTTTTGTCCACTTGTTCGCTGCTGGGCGGTAGAAAACATAAAGGATCAATGCATCAATATTTACCGTATTAAGAATAAGCGCTGAACAAAACCGCCTCCCCTAACGGATCAAGCGGTACAACAATTCTCATTCATAGTCTAGCAAACAGCATCTAGTTCCTCTGGTAGCTCAGTTGGTAGAGCGGTGGTCTGTAGTGGGCAATGTTATTCAGTAATCCATAGGTCGCTGGTACAAATCCGGCCCGGAGGAATTACATTTATACATTCATGATCATTTTCCCTCCCGTTTTTAAATTGTATAATTGCAGCCGTCTGGGCTAGGAGTTCTAGTGACCTTACTTACAGAGAAAGACAGACAATTGGACTTATCACAAACCCCGCTTTTCATTGAGGTTCTAGCAGCAAGCTTGTGGTTCCTCTGGTAGCTCAGTTGGTAGAGCGGTGGACTGTAGTTGGCAATGTTATTCTGTAATCCTTAAGTCGCTGGTTCAAATCCGGCCCGGAAGAATAACTTTTATACATTCATGATAATTTTCCCTCCCGTTTTTAAATTGTATAATTGCAGCCGTCTGGGCTAGGAGTTCTAGTGACCTTAATTACAGAGAAAGACAGACAATTGGACTTATCACAAACTCCGCTTTTCATTGAGGTTTTAGCAGCAAACTTGTGGTTCCTCTGGTAGCTCAGTTGGTAGAGCGGTGGACTGTAGTGGGCAATGTTATTCTGTAATCCTTAAGTCGCTGGTTCAAATCCGGCCCGGAAGAATAACTTTTATACATTCATGATAATTTTCCCTCCCGTTTTTAAATTGTATAATTGCAGCCGTCTGGGCTAGGAGGTCTAGTGACCTTATTTACAGAGAAAGACAGACAATTGGACTTATCAAAAACCCCGCTTTTCATTAAGGTTTTAGCAGCAAGCTTGTGGTTCCTCTGGTAGCTCAGTTGGTAGAGCGGTGGACTGTAGTGGGCAATGTTATTCAGTAATACATAGGTCGCTGGTTCAAATCCGGCCCGGAAGAATAACTTTTATACATTCATGATAATTTTCCCTCCCGTTTTTAAATTGTATAATTGCAGCCGTCTGGGCTAGGAGGTCTAGTGACCTTATTTACAGAGAAAGACAGACAATTGGACTTATCACAAACCCCGCTTTTCATTAAGGTTTTAGCAGCAAGCTTGTGGTTCCTCTGGTAGCTCAGTTGGTAGAGCGGTGGACTGTAGTGGGCAATGTTATTCAGTAATCCATAGGTCGCTGGTTCAAATCCGGCCCGGAAGAATAACTTTTATACATTCATGATAATTTTCCCTCCCGTTTTTAAATTGTATAATTGCAGCCGTCTGGGCTAGGAGGTCTAGTGACCTTATTTACAGAGAAAGACAGACAATTGGACTTATCACAAACCCCGCTTTTCATTAAGGTTTTAGCAGCAAGCTTGTGGTTCCTCTGGTAGCTCAGTTGGTAGAGCGGTGGACTGTAGTGGGCAATGTTATTCAGTAATACATAGGTCGCTGGTTCAAATCCGGCCCGGAGGAATAACTTTTATACATTTATGATAATTTTTCCTCCCATTTTTAAACTATACAATTGCAGCCGTCTGGGCTAGGAGTTCTAGTGACCTTACTTACAGAGAAATTCGGACAATTGGACTTACCACAAACCCCGCTTTTCATTAAGGTTTTAGCAGCAAGCTTGTGGTTCCTCTGGTAGCTCAGTTGGTAGAGCGGTGGACTGTAGTGGGCAATGTTATTCAGTAATCCATAGGTCGCTGGTTCAAATCCGGCCCGGAGGAATAACTTTTATACATTTATGATAATTTTTCCTCCCATTTTTAAAGTATACAATTGCAGTCGTCTGGGGTAGGAGTTCTAGTGACCTTACTTACAGAGAAAGACGGACAATTGGACTTACCACAAACCCCGCTTTTCATTGAGGTTCTAGCAGCAAGCTTATGGTTCCTCTGGTAGCTCAGTTGGTAGAGCGGTGGACTGTAGTGGGCAATGTTATTCAGTAATCCATAGGTCGCTGGTTCAAATCCGGCCCGGAGGAATAACTTTTATACATTCATGATAACTTTTCCTCTCATTTTTAAAGGATACAATTGCAGTCGTCTGGGCTAGGAGTTCTAGTGACCTTACTTACAGAGAAAGACGTACAATTGGACTTACCACAAACCCCGCTTTTCATTGAGGTTCTAGCAGCAAGCTTGTGGTTCCTCTGGTAGCTCAGTTGGTAGAGCGGTGGACTGTAGTGGGCAATGTTATTCAGTAATCCATAGGTCGCTGGTTCAAATCCGGCTCGGAGGAATAACTTTTATACATTTATGATAATTTTTCCTCCCATTTTTAAAGTATACAATTGCAGTCGTCTGGGCTAGGAGTTCTAGTGACCTTACTTACAGAGAAAGACGGACAATTGGACTTATCACAAACCCCGCTTTTCATTGAGGTTCTAGCAGCGAGCTTGTGGTTCCTCTGGTAGCTCAGTTGGTAGAGCGGTGGACTGTAGTGGGCAATGTTATTCAGTAATCCATAGGTCGCTGGTTCAAATCCGGCCCGGAAGAATAACTTTTATACATTCATGATAATTTTCCCTCCCGTTTTTAAATTGTATAATTGCAGCCGTCTGGGCTAGGAGGTCTAGTGACCTTATTTACAGAGAAAGACAGACAATTGGACTTATCACAAACCCCGCTTTTCATTAAGGTTTTAGCAGCAAGCTTGTGGTTCCTCTGGTAGCTCAGTTGGTAGAGCGGTGGACTGTAGTGGGCAATGTTATTCAGTAATACATAGGTCGCTGGTTCAAATCCGGCCCGGAGGAATAACTTTTATACATTTATGATAATTTTTCCTCCCATTTTTAAACTATACAATTGCAGCCGTCTGGGCTAGGAGTTCTAGTGACCTTACTTACAGAGAAATTCGGACAATTGGACTTATCACAAACCCCGCTTTTCATTGAGGTTCTAGCAGTAAGCTTGTGGTTCCTCTGGTAGCTCAGTTGGTAGAGCGGTGTACTGTAGTGGGCAATGTTATTCAGTAATCCATAGGTCGCTGGTTCAAATCCGGCCCGGAGGAATAACTTTTATACATTTATGATAACTTTCCTCCCATTTTTAAAGTATACAATTGCAGCCGTCTGGGCTAGGAGTTCTAGTGACCTTACTTACAGAGAAAGACGGACAATTGGACTTATCACAAACCCCGCTTTTCATTGAGGTTCTAGCAGCAAGCTTGTGGTTCCTCTGGTAGCTCAGTTGGTAGAGCGGTGGACTGTAGTGGGTAATGTTATTCAGTAATCCATAGGTCGCTGGTTCAAATCCGGCCCGGAGGAATAACTTTTATACATTTATGATAATTTTTCCTCTCATTTTTAAAGGATACAATTGCAGTCGTCTGGGCTAGGAGTTCTAGTGACCTTACTTACAGAGAAAGACGTACAATTGGACTTACCACAAACCCCGCTTTTCATTGAGGTTCTAGCAGCAAGCTTGTGGTTCCTCTGGTAGCTCAGTTGGTAGAGCGGTGGACTGTAGTGGGCAATGTTATTCAGTAATCCATAGGTCGCTGGTTCAAATCCGGCTCGGAGGAATAACTTTTATACATTTATGATAATTTTTCCTCCCATTTTTAAAGTATACAATTGCAGTCGTCTGGGCTAGGAGTTCTAGTGACCTTACTTACAGAGAAAGACGGACAATTGGACTTATCACAAACCCCGCTTTTCATTGAGGTTCTAGCAGCGAGCTTGTGGTTCCTCTGGTAGCTCAGTTGGTAGAGCGGTGGACTGTAGTGGGCAATGTTATTCAGTAATCCATAGGTCGCTGGTTCAAATCCGGCCCGGAAGAATAACTTTTATACATTCATGATAATTTTCCCTCCCGTTTTTAAATTGTATAATTGCAGCCGTCTGGGCTAGGAGGTCTAGTGACCTTATTTACAGAGAAAGACAGACAATTGGACTTATCACAAACCCCGCTTTTCATTAAGGTTTTAGCAGCAAGCTTGTGGTTCCTCTGGTAGCTCAGTTGGTAGAGCGGTGGACTGTAGTGGGCAATGTTATTCAGTAATACATAGGTCGCTGGTTCAAATCCGGCCCGGAGGAATAACTTTTATACATTTATGATAATTTTTCCTCCCATTTTTAAACTATACAATTGCAGCCGTCTGGGCTAGGAGTTCTAGTGACCTTACTTACAGAGAAATTCGGACAATTGGACTTACCACAAACCCCGCTTTTCATTAAGGTTTTAGCAGCAAGCTTGTGGTTCCTCTGGTAGCTCAGTTGGTAGAGCGGTGGACTGTAGTGGGCAATGTTATTCAGTAATCCATAGGTCGCTGGTTCAAATCCGGCCCGGAGGAATAACTTTTATACATTTATGATAATTTTTCCTCCCATTTTTAAAGTATACAATTGCAGTCGTCTGGGGTAGGAGTTCTAGTGACCTTACTTACAGAGAAAGACGGACAATTGGACTTACCACAAACCCCGCTTTTCATTGAGGTTCTAGCAGCAAGCTTATGGTTCCTCTGGTAGCTCAGTTGGTAGAGCGGTGGACTGTAGTGGGCAATGTTATTCAGTAATCCATAGGTCGCTGGTTCAAATCCGGCCCGGAGGAATAACTTTTATACATTCATGATAACTTTTCCTCTCATTTTTAAAGGATACAATTGCAGTCGTCTGGGCTAGGAGTTCTAGTGACCTTACTTACAGAGAAAGACGTACAATTGGACTTACCACAAACCCCGCTTTTCATTGAGGTTCTAGCAGCAAGCTTGTGGTTCCTCTGGTAGCTCAGTTGGTAGAGCGGTGGACTGTAGTGGGCAATGTTATTCAGTAATCCATAGGTCGCTGGTTCAAATCCGGCTCGGAGGAATAACTTTTATACATTTATGATAATTTTTCCTCCCATTTTTAAAGTATACAATTGCAGTCGTCTGGGCTAGGAGTTCTAGTGACCTTACTTACAGAGAAAGACGGACAATTGGACTTATCACAAACCCCGCTTTTCATTGAGGTTCTAGCAGCGAGCTTGTGGTTCCTCTGGTAGCTCAGTTGGTAGAGCGGTGGACTGTAGTGGGCAATGTTATTCAGTAATCCATAGGTCGCTGGTTCAAATCCGGCCCGGAAGAATAACTTTTATACATTCATGATAATTTTCCCTCCCGTTTTTAAATTGTATAATTGCAGCCGTCTGGGCTAGGAGGTCTAGTGACCTTATTTACAGAGAAAGACAGACAATTGGACTTATCACAAACCCCGCTTTTCATTAAGGTTTTAGCAGCAAGCTTGTGGTTCCTCTGGTAGCTCAGTTGGTAGAGCGGTGGACTGTAGTGGGCAATGTTATTCAGTAATACATAGGTCGCTGGTTCAAATCCGGCCCGGAGGAATAACTTTTATACATTTATGATAATTTTTCCTCCCATTTTTAAACTATACAATTGCAGCCGTCTGGGCTAGGAGTTCTAGTGACCTTACTTACAGAGAAATTCGGACAATTGGACTTATCACAAACCCCGCTTTTCATTGAGGTTCTAGCAGTAAGCTTGTGGTTCCTCTGGTAGCTCAGTTGGTAGAGCGGTGTACTGTAGTGGGCAATGTTATTCAGTAATCCATAGGTCGCTGGTTCAAATCCGGCCCGGAGGAATAACTTTTATACATTTATGATAACTTTCCTCCCATTTTTAAAGTATACAATTGCAGCCGTCTGGGCTAGGAGTTCTAGTGACCTTACTTACAGAGAAAGACGGACAATTGGACTTATCACAAACCCCGCTTTTCATTGAGGTTCTAGCAGCAAGCTTGTGGTTCCTCTGGTAGCTCAGTTGGTAGAGCGGTGGACTGTAGTGGGTAATGTTATTCAGTAATCCATAGGTCGCTGGTTCAAATCCGGCCCGGAGGAATAACTTTTATACATTTATGATAATTTTTCCTTCCATTTTTAAAGTATATAATTGCAGCCATCTGGGCTAGGAGTTCTAGTGACCTTACTTACAGAGAAAGACGGACAATTGGACTTATCACAAACTCCGCTTTTTATTGAGGTTCTAGCAGCAAGCTTGTGGTTCTTCTGGTAGCTCAGTTGGTAGAGCGGTGAACTGTGGTGGATAAGGCAAATCAGTAATCCATAGGTCGCTGGTTCAAATCCGGCCCGGAGGAATAACTTTTATACATTTATGATAATTTTTCCTCCCATTTTTAAAGTATACAATTGCAGCCGTCTGGGCTAGGAGTTCTAGTGACCTTACTTACAGAGAAATTCGGACAATTGGACTTATCACAAACCCCGCTTTTCATTGAGGTTCTAGCAGTAAGCTTGTGGTTCCTCTGGTAGCTCAGTTGGTAGAGCGGTGTACTGTAGTGGGCAATGTTATTCAGTAATCCATAGGTCGCTGGTTCAAATCCGGCCCGGAGGAATAACTTTTATACATTTATGATAACTTTCCTCCCATTTTTAAAGTATACAATTGCAGCCGTCTGGGCTAGGAGTTCTAGTGACCTTACTTACAGAGAAAGACTGACAATTGGACTTATCACAAACCCCGCTTTTCATTGAGGTTCTAGCAGCAAGCTTGTGGTTCCTCTGGTAGCTCAGTTGGTAGAGCGGTGGACTGTAGTGGGTAATGTTATTCAGTAATCCATAGGTCGCTGGTTCAAATCCGGCCCGGAGGAATAACTTTTATACATTTATGATAATTTTTCCTTCCATTTTTAAAGTATATAATTGCAGCCATCTGGGCTAGGAGTTCTAGTGACCTTACTTACAGAGAAAGACGGACAATTGGACTTATCACAAACTCCGATTTTTATTGAGGTTCTAGCAGCAAGCTTGTGGTTCTTCTGGTAGCTCAGTTGGTAGAGCGGTGAACTGTAGTGGATAAGGCAAATCAGTAATCCATAGGTCGCTGGTTCAAATCCGGCCCGGAGGAATAATTTTTATACGTTCATGGTAATTTCCCTCCCGTATTTAAATTGTATAATTATAGCCTTCTGGAGTAGGATGTCTATTGACCTTACTCACAGAGAAAGACACACAATTGGACATATCACTAGCCCCGCTTCTCATTGAGGGTCTAGCGGCAGACTTTCACTTCCTCTGGTAGCTCAGTTGGTAGAGCGGTGGACTGTAGCGGGCAATATGATTCAGTAATCAGTAAAAGGCTAACGAGGAATATTTCAAAAATAAAATAGAACGTTATATGTTACTTATGAAGGTCAATTTGAGATATTTTTTATTAGACAGTTTCTTAACTTAAGTACCAACGGCATATCCCCAGTTACATTTTCCAGACACTCTTAAGCTTGTTAGGTGTGATTCATATTTACAAAAACATTCCCGCAGTCGGTAGGACTCGAACCTACGCTCCCAGAGGAAATCTGATTTCTAGTCAGATGCCTTAACCACTCGGCCACGACTGCTGTGTTACTTTTGTTCACATATGTCCAAATACATTAGCCAGCCACAGTTTCATATTTACAAAAACATTCCCGCAGTCGGTAGGACTCGAACCTACGCTCCCAGAGGAAATCTGCTTTCTAGTCAGACGCCCTAAACACTCGGCCACGACTGCTGTGTTACTTTTGCTCACATATGTCCAAATACATTAGCCAGCCACAGTTTCATATTTACAGAAACATTCTCGCAGTCGGTAGGACTCGAACCTACGCTCCCAGAGGAAATCTGCTTTCTAGTCAGACGCCCTAAACACTCGGCCACGACTGCTGTGTTACTTTTGTTCACATATGTCCAAATACATTAGCCAGCCACAGTTTCATATTTACAGAAACATTCTCGCAGTCGGTAGGACTCGAACCTACGCTCCCAGAGGAAATCTGCTTTCTAGTCAGACGCCCTAAGCACTCGGCCACGACTGCTGTGTTACTTTTGTTCACATATGTCCAAATACATTAGCCAGCCACAGTTTCATATTTACAAAAACATTCCCGCAGTCGGTAGGACTCGAACCTACGCTCCCAGAGGAAATCTGCTTTCTAGTCAGACGCCCTAAACACTCGGCCACGACTGCTGTGTTACTTTTGTTCACATATGTCCAAATACATTAGCCAGCCACAGTTTCATATTTACAAAAACATTCACGCAGTCGGTAGGACTCGAACCTACGCTCCCAGAGGAAATCTGCTTTCTAGTCAGACGCCCTAAACACTCGGCCACGACTGCTGTGTTACTTTTGTTCACATATGTCCAAATACATTAGCCAGCCACAGTTTCATATTTACAAAAACATTCCCGCAGTCGGTAGGACTCGAACCTACGCTCCCAGAGGAAATCTGCTTTCTAGTCAGACGCCCTAAACACTCGGCCACGACTGCTGTGTTACTTTTGTTCACATATGTCCAAATACATTAGCCAGCCACAGTTTCATATTTACAAAAACATTCTCGCAGTCGGTAGGACTCGAACCTACGCTCCCAGAGGAAATCTGCTTTCTAGTCAGACGCCCTAAACACTCGGCCACGACTGCTGTGTTACTTTTGTTCACATATGTCCAAATACATTAGCCAGCCACAGTTTCATATTTACAAAAACATTCTCGCAGTCGGTAGGACTCGAACCTACGCTCCCAGAGGAAATCTGCTTTCTAGTCAGACGCCTTAACCACTCGGCCACGACTGCTGTGTTACTTTTGTTCACATATGTCCAAATACATTAGCCAGCCACAGTTTCATATTTACAAAAACATTCACGCAGTCGGTAGAACTCGAACCTACGCGCCCAGAGGGAATCTGATTTCTAGTCAGACGCCTTAACCACTCGGCCACGACTGCTGTGTTACTTTTGTTCACATATGTCCAAATACATTAGCCAGCCACAGTTTCATATTTACAAAAACATTCTCGCAGTCGGTAGGACTCGAACCTACGCTCCCAAAGGGAATCTGATTTCTAGTCAGAGGCCTTAACCACTCGGCCACGACTGCTGAGTTACCCGTTTACATATATCCTAAAACATTAGCCAGCCATCTGAGTTGGTATGTGTGATTCGTATAAATAAAAGTTTTCCGCAGTTGGTAGTACTCGAACCTACGCTCCGAGAGCTAACCTGATTTCTAGTCAGACGCCTTAATCCCTCGGCCTCGACTTCATGATTTCCCGATCGGCCGTTATTAATGATCTCCTAATAATTATAATGTGTGAATAGCCTTTTCAACAAAGATTATTTAATACTCTGTCATAACATCAGTTAAAATAACTATCTTCTCCCGCAGAGTAGAGTGTTTTTATTCCTGATTGTCATATGATGCTTCCACCTCTTAGCTTAGATGGACACTACAATATCCGCGGACTCTACTTCTAATAAGTAATTACACTTTCTAGAAGAGTGCTGCATGTCAGCATCGGTGGTTCAGTGGTAGAATGCTCGCCTGCCACGCGGGCGGCCCGGGTTCGATTCCCGGCCGATGCAGTTTATTTTGTCCCCTTTTCCTTCCTTCACTGATTGTAAGCAGTTAATGCTTGCACAGCCGTGTGTTACAGGGAAGCAATATGAAACAAGGACGGATGCAATTCAAGGACAGAATAGCTATTACCATCACTAAAGATATGTTGACTATGTACGGCTAGCATACTAAATTTGACAAAAGATGCTGTTTTTTTTTTAAAACAACTACATTTTGAAATATCGCTTAACTAGGATAAATAATTTTCTACAACATTATTCGATATGTCTTAGGTAGCCTGAAGTTCGTCTATTACAATACTTTTGACTCAATATGAAATAACTAATTTGTGGGGGAACCTCAGTTTAAACTCACTATTTAATTCACTTATGAAAATTAAATTGTAAAAATAATTTCTAGTACACACAACAAATATCCGTATAAACATCGTACTAACCAATTAGAAATGAGGCTTCACCGTTAACGCAAAACAGAGCAGAACTGGTGCAGGATATAGTTATAGCTTTTCCCTTTCTTCCAACGCCTCCTAGAACTAATGGAGACACCAGCACTATTCCCAGCAGTATGTTTAAAATAATCACAAAATGTTCAACTTCTAAAAACATTTTGCACGTTTTCAATAAGTGAACAACTGATTCTTCACTTGTACACCACTGATGCCTGCTTGTGTTTACCATCAATCCACGGTAGGTAATTAGGAAGTACAATAGAGCTTTAAAAGTGACTGGCCATTTTAAGGAAAGAAACCCAGCCACCGTGTTAGACAAGGATAGTGAAAAGTTAAATCTCGGGCATATTAACAAGAGACTACTGGCATTAAAATACAATGAGGTATGTCTACATAACGTGATGAGATAAGCTTTTTTTATGTAATATAAATTGCTATTTGTTGCTTTTATTCTTAATATCTGGGTAGCATAGAAGAATAATAAATTATTAAAAGAGTAATTCTGTTGAAATTGCATTTAATGAGATAATAATATGATACACCATACAATCCATCACAGAGGCATATGCTTGCATGAACCTCTACTGTAGCTCTCAATTAGAATAGAGTTTATGGTAGGTAGAAGTCGAACCTATTGCAATTGAACTGAGTTCTAGTAAGACGTATTAAGCACTCGGCCATGACTGCTGTTACATTAGTGAAGTTGGTCTGTTGTTAGTAACTACCCAGTCTCACAGCAATCATCTGTTGTCACGTAAACTATAAATTTCACTACTAAAGTACGAATATAACATATTTTCCGTCATGCTCCTTAGTGTATGCTTTCGTGCTGCACATAAATGACGTCAATATCTATAAATTCCCATCAAGACTCAAGGGTTAAAGAAATGCTTGTTTTTCTTTTCTAGGAAGACAAGGGCTGGATGCATTAAAAATCAATTACTAAGGTAAAAGAGGATGACTAGGGACGCTAATTATTGAACATGATTCAGGGGTTTGGTCTATGGCCAGTATTCCGGAGGCCTGGGTTCAATTCCCGTGGCCGACCTACCTGACCCATGGGGTTTTCGCGGTTTTCCCGGGTCGCTAGGTGAATGCCAGTTAGGCTAATTACGTCTCCCGAACTTCCTGTCCCTCCATTTCACCTCCGTTAACATTTCACATCAGCTCATCCCTCATCTGGTGGTCTCTTTCGGGGTAAAAGTGTTTGCAGGTGTGATGACGTTGCATGGCAACATGATATGCCCTCGGTGAAACTCCCTTCTCCGGTGGAACAATTTCCGGTCCCCAAAGTTGGTGTGGTGGAGCCGCTCTCGGATCACAGTAGGGATAGAATGCCGGTTGTACTGGCCCGCCGGGGAGCTTCCAACTGTTAAGGTTGAAAACCTTGCCCTCTGCACAGATGTATTATTTTTTCTTGACAGGAATCCTGCGCAGTAGGGATGAGTAGCAACTGTGGTGGGGATAGTGCACATATCGCCACAATCCGTCACACGCGTAAGATTACGAGAGGGGAGGACGGTGCATAAGGTGTCAAATTAATTTCATTCTCAAAGCCAGTTTTGCAGCTGTTATAAACTGAGTTGTAGTTCTTACTATGGTAGTAATCTCCACGCTTTTGTTGGATCTTAAATAGTACATAGACATTTGGAACAAAACCCTGTTCTCCTCCAGCAGGCATGATAAACAACTGTCGGCCTTTCAATATCGCTGCAGAGTCCCTGTAACGTATTTCACTCCAGGCATATGGTCCAGTATGTGCTGTATTTATATAAGTTTCATCCATATAAACTATATAAACTTCACTTCGATATCTCCGAATATTTCGTAAATACTTAAGCCTTTTTGCATGAATGGTGCGATGTTCGATTAAAATTTGCCTGTCACGCTTAGTTTTTTTTCCTCCAAATAATCCTAGCTTCAAAAGAACTCTTCTTAATGTTCAGACACTGCCTTGGAAGTCGGTAGAATTTTTAGCTTCATAAGCACTTTCTTCAAAGTTGGTCTTTGTTGTTCTGTGCTTTAAAAATTATTCATAGTTCGCCTAACTACTTCTGAATTAAAACATCAAAATTAGAATTTGTGCATGTTCTTAATCTTTGTTTACTGGGCATAGAGAAGGATGTTGCTGCACTAGCACCAATGGCTATTCTTTCCTTAATAACTCTCCTAAACTGCTTTCAGACACAACTGTTGCCTCAGATACCCTTCCCCAGATTTTTATAGCTGACCCAGACCTTTGTTCCTTTTTTATAAATCTATTTTATAAATCTACTTCTCGTGTTTTTAAATGTAGCACTTTATTTCCTAATGTGCTGCTAGGAGGCGTCATTTATAAATGCTCTCTTGGAACCAGGAGACAAGCACACTTTGAAACAAGCTGTAGTGTTACCGAGTAGCTTTGCACGTGTTTAGTTGTTCGCAACTGGAACGCAACTGACCTGCCCTCCCCTCCCATTGTAACTGTTCTGAGGTGGATTCGTCCAGATACTACTGCGCATCACTCTGCACTTTTCAAGATAAAAAAATACATCTGTACTTTCGTGGATCCTTGGGATTGCCACCCGCTATCTCCTCTCGCCTCCTTTCTCCCGGGGGTGCCCCGCTTGGGGGCCTATAGGTGCACTAGACCAAGTTGAACCTCCGTACTGAATCCCCTCCGTCGCGTAGTCCAGTCCACACTTTCGATAGTGTATTTCTAGTTTGTTAAATAATACACCTATTATGTATTGTAATGTTCATACTCAGGGCGGAGTTTTGTATAATCGCATTATACAATAATAAAATAAATACATCTTTGGTAGGTTATTAGAACTAAGTTCTGTTTAAATTTGACATTAAACTCTATACTGAAAAATAAAACACAGTTTTAAGATTTTTTTTGCATTAATAAACGATACATTAGAAATAAAAATAAAAAACGAAGGAGAATTTCAGCACTGTGGCCAACGATAGGTTTATCGCCTTTTAAAACTCGTGGAAGGATTAGGGACAGAGGTTACGAAGGATGGCCAAATTAATGGTGGTAGTTGCAGCACAGTGGAATCCCTAACTATTGCAGATTGCACATCTCCAGCGGGCCCTTTGAAGCCTTTCTATTCTTATGGACTTCCGTAAGGGAGGGGATCCGTCCCCTTCAGCTGCCGTGGTGCGGGCGCTGCGGACCTCTAACACTCGTGGTACCCCAACATTCGAGCCCCTCCCTGAATGGGAGTTGCTCGGATTGGGTTGGACTCGAGGGGGCAGTGGTTCCCGATACCCGTGGAGATCGGGTACGTCTCCAGACTGGGTTGAGGGAAGCCATATATTACCGCGTACTAGCCAGCATAGCTAAATTTTGTATTATTTTTTTTTTACTTATAGTTTAAAGTGTTTACCAAACAAACAAAAAATACAAAATTCAAAAAATATAACAAAAAATCAGATATATATTAATCATAAGCAATGGTAAATTTATCCTAACCTTGACACCCCTACATACTAGGCACGAAAATAAACCCCATCACCACTGCAAACTCACTCCCAAGAACTCTCAAAACACACATTTACTTCTGGACTGAAGAGGGGAATTCCTGAAAAGCCCTGGACCCAGATCCCTAAATTCCTTATTTTGTTTTGTTTTCTTCCATAGCTAATAGAAGGTGTGCTAGATCACCAATCGGCCCTAGCGAGGTTAATCGGTAGCCTTCACCTTTGGGGTTGGTGCGCGTAAGTGGCGTATCCACTTCCATCCCGTCTTGAGTCCATAGGGCGAGATGGGGGAGGGCTTGTTAGTCTCTAAGCTTTGCCCTATGGAAAGTCCCACGGAGGCGCTGGGCGCCCTATGGGACAGCTCAGTAACTCCCTGGTTATTAGAGGGGAGGTCAGTCTTCACTTTGTGTGGATTACCGTGGTAAATACCCTTGAGCTTATATATTCTTATGACACTTTTCTTAAGGTACTGAAAGTTAAAAGGGAACTAAAGCAAATGAAAGACATAAAAATTATGGTAGTATACAACTTCCCCAGCAATCGCTTGCCGAACAGGGAAAAACATACGTAACAGAATCTAATGCTAAGGTGAACGCATTAAAATTACGCACCTTCCGAATACGAGTTTCAGAAAATGACGAGTGATCTATTTCAATATTCATTAAAATATTATATTTGTCTTATTAAAATGACAGAAATCTAGTTTTGAACATCTTTATACTGTACCAAACGAATGAAGCATAGACAAATTTACGATTAATATACGGTATCATAAGTGTGTGTGGTGTTTTAGGGCCCGTCGACAACAAGGTCATTTGGGCCCGGTATCATAAGTGTATTTTGGAATTGATGTAGTGAAGTAAAGTAAGATAGGAAATTGAAGTTTCGTAGAAGCCACAAGTAATGTTACCAGATAAATTACAATTTCTACATTTGGTAAATTTCTAGATTAAGTAGAAGAGGCCTGAGAGCTGTGAATTAGTGTTTTAATTTGAGGAATATTGTATTATTTACAGTGTATTATAGCAACAAAGCGAGCCTTCAACTGTTTCCGCGAGAGGGAATCTAACGCTTTCCTGAGAATGACCGGCAAATGCAGGGATGGTACCTTGAAAACAGGCGTGGAACATTTGTTTGTGAAACTTCCCATCCGAATTTATCATTTCATTTCATATATTAGCAGTGTTGATCACCTTTGTTTGCAAATGCATAGAGAACGTGACATATTTCCCCTTTCTAGCATCTCGTGGTTATGTTCTGTGACATTCGGTACGTACAGTTGACGTCAACTGCTCCTAAAGTAATGCATCCTTGATAAAAGTACAGACTTAGCTGATGTTAAATACAACAATTATGTTGATGACACAATAATCATCTTGCAGATATGTGAACTAAAAGCAAATAATTCTTAGTAGTGTACAGTATGCGCAAGATAAGAACGCTGGATTTACGGTGTGGTGCGGGCAGAGGGGAACAAGCGAGAGCTAACGCTCTTTTGTTTCTGCCTTGTAGTCAAACTTGAAAAACACAGTTCAGCAAAATAGCGTGTAAGATAAGCGAAGATATCAAAAGTAACGTTGCATCCTCTGAAACATTCCATAATTTTAACCACGCTAGCTCAATTGCATTCAGATCACAGCTATACGGAGGTAGACGAATAAAAATGTGTCCACTTTCGAGAGCCATAAATGTTCATACAAATGTAAATATTTTTCAAGTAAATGCTGATGTACATTACCACCACACTCGTAACAAGGACAAACTGGCAATTCGAGCGCACCAAAAAGCCCTTATGAAGGAAGCTTTAACTAAAAGGGATAATGTTATATAATAAACTTCCAAATTAATTTAAACAAGCTGCATCATTAAAACACTTTAAGATTAAGGTTAGGAAATGTTTGCATGTACACTGTGTTTATACGGTTAATGAATATTTAGAACTATAACCATGTAAATGAGCACTGGGAGCATAGTACATTCACAAACCTGTAATATTCATATTATGACATTTCTTGTAGTAAATTAGTCTATGCAAATATCATATGAAAGCATATAAAAGCTGCTTACCGTGTATATCGTATATAATCAATTTGACTTCATGTATATACTGTATTTATACATTTTTACGTGTAAAAGTCTAATCCTAACATATGATTGCTGTAAACTGGTTAGCTAATTAACCTCGAAATTGATCAAAACCAAATATGGCAGACATGATAAACCTTAGCATATTAGCCACTAGATGTCAGTGTATAACACATTTCAAATTTTAAAGTTTTCATCTATGTTTACGGAGTTAAACGAAACTTACCGAATGAGGACTTGGAGCCCGACCGCTCTTCGCGCGCATATAGATGCTATAGACTGTTATGTGTATGTATACTTGCAACTTTTTTGTGCTTACACAAATTTTACAACTTCTAAATGTTAGTTTTACTACGTATTTTGCCATCAATTTGAATTTTGTTGCCAAACAATGCATTGATCCTTTATGTTTTCTACCGCCCAGCAGCGAAGAAGTGGACGAAACAGTTTTAAAGGTTTATTAAGTAAAGTATAAACTGAACGATAAATACAAAAAAAATCTTCCTTTATGGATATGCCCTATAATGGATCTCGATGAAAAGTCGCAGGCAATTTAAATTTTATTAGCAATTTTATATCACTTTAAGTTACACAACGGCTAGGTATATAAAAGTATATGTCTGATTTGTAAAGGATATACATGCAGTCTTGTAACTTTTAACTGTAATTGCAAGTTTGACAGAAATTCATTTCGGCGTAATACTGGCCATGATTATTTCTTGTAACTTCAATTACATTCTTTATCATATATTATAAACCTGGCGTTAAACACAACTTCCCCCCTAACGGACAAAACGGTTAACAAGGCGCTCAAATAAACGTTTGGCATATATAAAACAACTTCCACACCGAAAGAATAATTTTGGGTTATTGTGCATCGTAGGTCTAGTGGCCTTACTGATCGAGAAAAACACACAACACGTCTTATCACTAACAGCCACTTCTCATTCAGAATCTAAAAGCAAACTCTCACTTCCTCTGGTAGCTTAGTTGGTAGAGCGGTGGACTGTAGTGGGCAATGCAATTCAGTAATCCATAGGTCGCTGGTTCAAATCCGGCCCGGCGGAGTAATTTTTAGACACTCTCGATAATTTCTCCTTTAATTCTTAATTGTACAATTGTAGCCATTTGTGTATTCTGTTTTAAGAATTCCATTCTGTCATACTAACTCAATTGTGCTACATCCCGACTTGCAAGCTGACAGATAAATATTCAACAAGTGAGTGAAGAATGACTAATTTTAAAAGTTTTTGAAGCCATACATTCTGTTTTCTCTGAATTTCTCTACTTACTATCGTTTACTTTGATCTCTTTTGTAAAATACGCTTAATTCATCATGCTACGAGGGCTGTCCAAAAAAGAATGATCATAATTTTTTACGATCATAATTTTTCGCACCAAAATTCAATATTTTTATATTCTGTTAGCTTAATGTAAAACAAACACGCCATAGTAATTCCATTGTTGGTACTCCTGGTTCCCGACAGTGAGAAACAGACAAGTTCAGACATGTTTAGTATCACCTACCGCTGCAATGGAGATAACATGCGAGGAACAATATGCGGCTTTGAAATTCTGCTTTCGTCTCAACAAATCTTCAGTTGAGTCCTGTATAATGTTACAGGAGGCCTATGGAGAATCTGTTCTTCCCTACAGCACAGCTCGAAGGTGGTTAAAATGTTTAAAGAGGGGAGACAATCAATTTCAAAGGAAGGTGGATCCGGTGCTCAGTTACTGCTATTACAGAAGGAAACATCAATACTGCTGCTGCTGTTGTGATAGAGGATCGACGAATTACCTTAAGATCACTTTCTGAAATACTGAACATTTCATTGGGTGCCACATTTCCGTGAAGCAGGCTGGATGCCAAAGTTGTTGCTGAATATCTTGCAAAAATCAACGTGAAGTGCATCCCTCACCCTCCCTATAGTCCGGATTTAGCCCCATGTGACTTTTTTCTATTCTCCTAACTTGAAGAAACGCCTTCGTGGGAGGCATTATCCATCATCAGAAGCAGTGGTGAAGGCTGTGGAGGCGATTTTGAAGGACCTCTCAAAAATGGTTTCCAGCATGTCTTTGAATACTGGCAGAAACGCTGGGACAGGTGCATCGCATTCAGGGAAGACTATTTTGAGAAGGACCATCAAAATTATGAGGATGAGTAAAGGTACGTTGTCAGAAAAAAATAGTGATATTTCTTTATTGAACAGCCCTCGTATTTCTATAAATATTTGTCAAAATGGTTTCGTTAGGTGTAATAAAGGAGACTCGGAATAGCGGAGCAATAGAAAAAGCAATACAAAACTTTATAACGTAGTCGCTATATATCGACTTTAAATGGTATATTTTAAACATATAAACGCTAACGAATATCTCGAAGTAGGGTAAATTGTGTGTTTAACAAGAACAACATTTTTTCATTTACGAAGATCTTGTTTATCTCTTAAGGTTTATCAGTAACTGATTTAGTTAAAAAGAGGAGGTATACATAGTATTTGCATGGAAAATGGAGATATACATTTTATTAGCACTGTGAAATTTTACACATGGGCTATAAAGGCGTACGGAGAATTTTCGTAGAATAAAATATAACCGAACATGATGCTTTAGTAGGTCAGTTAGAGATGTATTTGCTCTTAACTAAAATACCAAACTAATACACCGAAATACATTTCCCAATCACTCGATAGCTTGATATGAAAGATTCATATTTACAAAAACATTCACGCAGTCGGTAGGACTCGAACCTACACTTCCCAGAGGGAATCTTACTTCTAGTCAGACGCCTTAACTACTCGACCACGACTGCTGTTTGCTGTGTTCTTACATATCTTTATACATTGGCCGTTTGTTTGGTTTGTATGTCTAATACTAACAAAAAGAAACACAGGTTAATCGGACGATGAATGAAATCGGTGAAATTATGTTCAAAGGAGCCCAGGATCCATAGAGCTTAGAGTTTGAGGGTAAGGGAACGACTCGGAGGATAACCCTTATCCAGAAAACTCAGCCTGACTGAGATTGTGGCTCGAAACCTGGATATTAAATACAAAGTAATTTTAATTTACAATTAGTTTGGGATTAAGTGTTTCGAATTTGGGATAAATGATGGGTATATCACTATCAGTTAAATATCGTTGCAGTCTTCTAAAGGTTGTATGGCTGACATATCACTATCACTATCACGAACAATAAATAGGTAACCTTATAAACCGTTTCTGTTTACTTCGATATGAAAACTTCTGTAAAACAACCACGTGCTAGTTTCTCTATTTGCAATAAATAACTGAGTATCCTACTTAACCGGGCAGGTTAATTTTATGAATTGTTTCCGGTACTTAATGAGAGTGAGAGACTTGAGGTCCAAGGCAATATTTAGAAACGTTACTGGTGCAGGCTCGTTCACTAGTTCCAACGTATTTTTCCGTGCGAAATTGTTTGGCGATAAGTATAACTACATTTGCATTCTCTACCGAATATCTTATAGCAGGTTAAGAAACTTGTATTACAACTCAACATTTAGATATCGAAATTTCACAGGGCATACATTGAGGTATCTTAAACCAGAGAGATAGACTTTTTTCTACCGTCTTAGCGAGAGCGTGTTCTTGTGCGCGCTAGCCAATCAGCTGTTTTTTTTTAATAGGCTAAGTATTTTTAAGGTGTTGGAAGGAAATAGGGAAAATGGGCGGGCTCAACACCCTTGTTGATCATCATGTACTGCTGCTGCTAAAGGGAGCTCGAAACATAGAGTTGGATGACGTTATGCCCATCATTTTACGGCAGGTTTGTTTTCACAACATTTTCAGCGTTCAACCTCACATTGATGCAGGTATCCTTTACTCTCTCAGAAAGAGCTCTAATGATATTGATCAAAGTTCATGTTTAAAGCATTTCGAGGAGTAATAAAAGTTAAATTTAAAATTTTCTGCAAATTGCATTGGAAACCTTCTTGATTCTGATTAAGTTCTTCACATATCTCCAAATATATTAGCCAGTCACTTGGCTTGGTGTGTATGATTCATATTTACAAAAACACTCACGCAGTCGGTAGTACTCGAACCTACGCTCCCAGAGGGAATCTGATTTCTAGTCAGACGCCTTAACCACTCGGCTACGACTGCTCTGTTACCTATCTTCACACATCTCCAAATATATTAGCCAGTCACTTGGCTTGGTGTGTATGATTCATGTTTACAAAAACATTCACGCAGTCGGTAGGACTCGAACCTACGCTCCCAGAGGGAATCTGATTTCTAGTCAGACGCCTTAACCACTCGGCCACGACTGCTGTGTTACCTATCTTCACACATCTCCAAATATATTAGCCAGTCACTTGGCTTGGTATGTATGATTCATATTTACAAAAAAACATTCACGCAGTCGGTAGGACTCGAACCTACGCTCCCAGAGAGAATCTGATTTCTAGTCAGACGCCTTAACCACTCGGCCACGACTGCTCTGTTACCTATATTCACACATCTCCAAATATATTAGCCAGTCACTTGGCTTGGTGTGTACGATTCATATTTACAAAAACATTCACGCAGTCGGTAGGACTCGAACCTACGCTCCCAGAGGGAATCTGATTTCTAGTCAGACGCCTTAACCACTCGGCCACGACTGCTGTGTTACCTATCTTCACACATCTCCAAATATATTAGCCAGTCACTTGGCTTGGTATGTATGATTCATATTTACAAAAAAACATTCCCGCAGTCGGTAGGACTCGAACCTACGCTCCCAGAGGGAATCTGATTTCTAGTCAGACGCCTTAACCATTCGGCCACGACTGCTCTGTTACCTATATTCACACATCTCCAAATATATTAGCCAGTCACTTGGCTTGGTGTGTACGATTCATATTTACAAAAATATTCACGCAGTCGGTAGGACTCGAACCTACGCTCCCAGAGGGAATCTGATTTCTAGTCAGACGCCTTAACCACTCGGCCACGACTGCTCTTTTACCTATCTTCACACATCTCCAAATATATTAGCCAGTCACTTGGCTTGGTGTGTGTGATTCATATTTACAAAAAGATTTACGCAGTCGGTAGGACTCGAACCTACGCTCCCAGAGGGAATCTGATTTCTAGTCAGACGCCTTAACCACTCGGCCACGACTGCTCTGTTACCTATCTTCACACATCTCCAAATATATTAGCATGTCACTTGGCTTGGTGTGTATGATTCATATTTACAAAAACATTCACGCAGTCGGTAGGACTCGAACCTACGCTCCCAGAGGGAATCTGATTTCTAGTCAGACGCCTTAACCACTCGGCCACGACTGCTCTGTTACCTATCTTCACACATCTCCAAATATATTAGCATGTCACTTGGCTTGGTGTGTATGATTCATATTTACAAAAACATTCACGCAGTCGGTAGGACTCGAACCTACGCTCCCAGAGGGAATCTGATTTCTAGTCAGACGCCTTAACCACTCGGCCACGACTGCTCTGTTACCTATCTTCACACATCTCCAAATATATTAGCATGTCACTTGGCTTGGTGTGTATGATTCATATTTACAAAAACATTCACGCAGTCGGTAGGACTCGAACCTACGCTCCCAGAGGGAATCTGATTTCTAGTCAGACGCCTTAACCACTCGGCCACGACTGCTGTGTTGGCTGTTGTGACATATACCCAAATACATTAGTCAGTCACTTGGATTCGTATGTATGACTCATTTTTGACTTTGTGGGTTCATAGAACTAAAATTCCGAGTTGCAGAAATTCAAATCGTTATTTATTTGAGTAGAAATAACTCATAGAAGCAATATTGGTCACGTACACAATTACAATATTCGAAGGTCGTTGGTTACAACAAAGAGTTCACTTTTAAACATGTGTAGTGTTCAAAGCCCGCTTTTACTACATACGGCACCGCGGGCGATGGCACTGATAATACATGAGATGAAGATGGAGCACCGGTGGAATGATGTGGCGGGGAAAACCGGAGATCCCGGAGAAAGGAAGGTTATGCTTGGATATATCTGATACAAATGCCCTTAGGAGTTACCTGTAGGGATTGCCAGGTGGCGTCTATGTCGCTTAAGGAGCTATGTATGGCTGTGTAGCGGTCTAGCTGAGTTGTTCGCAACTCTCCCTGTGTGACTCTCATGATATACACAAAGTCCTTTGTTAAGTTATGCAATTCTTTTCAACTCGATTATCTGTACGCTTGGTGGTTCTAACTGCCTCTCTTGCAGTGTTGTTGTTTTTAATTATTTAAGAGTTAATATGTTACAAATAGCTAGATATTGCTGGATGATTTGTAATTGTTATTGAGCACCACACCCTACACGGAATGTTTTGCACTTTTAATGTATGTTCTGATTTTTAATTTTACCCTTTGTCAATGTGTGACGGTTGTTATATTTATTGGAAAATGTGATACGGATTTTAATGTGTTTGAATTGCGCCAAGGCTAATTAAAGTAAAGAGTGTGTGCTGCTATTCTATGCAGAAAGATAAATACCTAGAACTGTAATATAATTAATAATGCTTATGTATAGGTAGAAATGATTTCTACCGGGTTGTTCTATTATCCTGATGGGAAGAAAGTTGCGTGAGTATAATTTTTGTAATGTACTTACTTGAGTTAACCAATTACCAATGCATTTGAATCATTGCGCCTTAAACTTGATTATGAGTTACGTTATGAAATGGAGACAAGTTCTTGCTAGAATGTTAACTGTGTTGACCCTGTCATTATTGTCTTTCTTAAATCTATCAAATTCAAAATTACTCGGTGCATTAAAAGAATTTAGAAACAGAATACGGACGTGATAAAGGTGCAACACCTTAATAACGAATGAGGAGCAGGCTAATAAAATTAATTTAGTTGTGTTATATGAAATATCTAGGGGCGCCGGGGTAGCGCGGGGGTTTCGTTCGCGGCTCCCGTTCTAAGGGTCCCGAGTTCGATTCCCGGCTCTGGGGTTGGCGATTTTAAGTCGGCCCTAACCACGCCCTCACCTCTGTCTAGCACACGTGAAGTATCCCCTATGCCCAACGTGGTTCGGAGTCCACGGTAAAAACTGTAGGTCCTCTCACCTCACCGCCATCTTCACTATCACCCTATCATCGGAGGCAATGGACACCGCCCTCTGGGTGCCTCCACCTGAGAAATGGGTCCGGTCATCACTTGGTGGGGTGAGGTTACCCCGAAGGCCAAGGTTGCCATGTGGGGAGTGTTAGTAACTAACTATGAAAGATCTAGCAAAACATTTTTTTCGGATGGAAAAATCAAATCACATCAGTACGTTTTTACTACTTTTTTATTTTCAGATGATGGCTCCTGCTTTTTATAAGCGTATGCTTTGTGTAATACACCTTAGCGTCGCGTTGTCCGTTTATCGGTCCGTACACATGAAACAAATGGCTTAAGGACCTAAGGTGAGGGTCTGACGACAATTTATCTACTCGTCTCCAATTCCGATAGAGCTACACGGAATTGAGAGTGTGAGTAAAAGGCTTACAAAGATTGTTGGTGAAATATCAACTATACATATATAACAGAACGTTTTAATTTTACGTTTCAAAGGAATTCTTCCTGACGAGGCATAAGGCTTGACATCGCTGATATATTTATTTATTGCAATCACATATATACCTGAAAGTAGCTGAAATTCGGCGATGTAAATAATTATTACACTATTTTCTTTAAATAATGTCATTTGAAGCCGATGCTAAGAAGCGTACCTCCACGTAGTGGACCTGTCATTTACTGGAAGGTAACTTGTAGGATGACGAGTAAGAAAGAAGTGAGAGGTTAAAAGATGATACTTTCTCATGGTCGCTATAATCAGGATACAACGGTTCTTGCTCATTGCTGCGCTGCTGTAATGAGTTTTTCAAATAGCTGTCTACTAGCAAGAGTTGTAGTAATTTCTAAACCAAGCTTACCTTGAAAGGAGTCTCTTAGACCGGTGACAATAGGGAAAATGGATTTAAAGCACCTTTAGGCTTACTTCTAAAAAGAAATTACACGTTCTAGGGTAATTTTCCATGTCCGC
Source organism: Mantis religiosa (assembly GCA_030765055.1). Lineage (NCBI taxonomy): Eukaryota > Metazoa > Arthropoda > Insecta > Mantodea > Mantidae > Mantis > Mantis religiosa. Next base: position 57,362,781 of record CM060956.1, read on the forward strand.
ATCGGTGGTTCAGTGGTAGAATGCTCCCCTGCCACGCGGCCGGCCCGGGTTCGATTCCCGGCCGATGCAGTGTATTTTTTCTCCTTTCGAGGGGAGTAAGTTGTTCACAGTTGCTTAGTTATATGTTCCCTGAAGCAGTGTGAAACAAGTACGGATGCAATTCAAGGAGAGAATCGCCTTTACTTACACTGAATATACCTATATTGACTACGGCTACATAACTAATTTTGTTTACCAATTCTGTATAAAAAATCTTCTTTTTGAGATACCGCTTAAGAGTAAAATACAATTTTCTACAAAATTTATGTAAATAACGTAGTTAGCTTATATTTTGTCTATTATGATAGTTTAAACTCATTATGAAACCACTTATTTTTAGGGGAACTTCAGTTTAGACTCACTATTTAATGCACTTTAGGAAATTAAACTGTAAAAATAATTTGTAGTATACACAGCAAATATCCGTATAGCAATCATTTTAACCAATTAGAAATGAGGATTTCCCGTAAACGCAAAACAGAGCAAAATTGTGTAGGATCAAGATGTGGGTAGAACTATAGAGAGAAAATCCATACCTAGTCAATTTTGCTACTTCTTGTTTAACAAAGAGTTTATAATAAATAAATTTAAATACACAAGTCCAATTATCTTAAATATCTTAACCTACAATAGTAATTGCTTCAACTTACTGAAATATCGATGTCGAATGCATTACACTGTGTTGATGAATAAAGATTACATATAACATTAATCTAGTGTAAAGATATACAGAGGTATATGCTATTATAAGTGTAACAATAATCTACTTGTGACAGTGTACTTAAGTGACAGTTTATCTTCCTAGATAATGTGAACGTTTCTTACACATAAAACGTACATGTAAAACCAGATTATATTGTTTTGAGAAAGGGGTAATAGCAGTAATAGGAGTGATACATATATTATAGGTAGGTAGATCAAGTCCCCCGTTGTTACCATGTTAGTTGACCATTGTTAGATTGAAGTTCATATTTTCTTGTTAGTTCCTCTGTGTAGTGTGTAGATTTCAAGTTACAGAGGATAACTAGGGACGGAAATTAGTGGTTTTATACATTATTTCCTCCCTCGCTCTCTCTTTGTTTCCAGAAGTGTTGAGAGAACTTATATGATACTGTCACATCTTACCTATTTGTTTTAGAAATGGGAATGAGAATGTTACTCAAATATTAATATTTTCGTTCAGTAATTCTATAACACCGGATTAAAGTTTCACGGGCCTGGTTACATTAAATTACTTGAAAATAAGCAAAATGTTCTTAAGATACTAATAATTCTTGTTTTATATGCCTGATGTAATCATTGGTAAAATTACACTATGGGTCCTAAACAGGTTCTTCATCTTTACGTAACTTTGTTTTAATGAAAACTTAATGACAGTTGGTACCGTTCAGGGTACAAATCCCTAAAAGAAATTGGTCCTTCAAACGAATAAGAGCTGCCTGCATACATTGCGTCCAAATCTCCCTGTTACAGACACAGGTACTAATAGAAAATAACTGTTCTTTCACACTGGCCGTGTGCAGGCTTAAGTATGGAAAGATAGAGTCAAACAGAAAAATCCAATGCCATAGCCGGGATTTTAACTACAAATTATCGGGTAAAACACGAGTCAGTTGAAGAATTTAATGCCATGTCGGCACGTTGGCCATAGTAGCTCAAGGGTTAGAGCGGCTGGACGGCAACCAGAAGATCCGTGGTTCAAATCCCGAATTCCAACCTGACTCTTTCTTTCCAAACAGGTACTAATAGTTGACATTTATCTGTTGTCCTCTAGCACAGACGTATTATAGAGTCAACGAGAACGCTTACTTGAATGACCGCGTGGCCTAATGGATAAGGCGTCGGACTTCGGATCCGAAGATTGCAGGTTCGAATGCTGTCGCGGTCGAAATAAGTTTTGTAGTGTATGGTATAGCAGAAATACTGTTAATGTTCAAATGTGATAACCGGGAAAGCGTTTACACATACTGGAAATGTCCGGATTAAATTGTATAAAACACGCACTTAATATACGGAGACTATTTTTGGTGTTGTGTGAGCTAACATTAATTACATTAAATTATTTGGACTTTTAAATGTTGTGTTTAACCTGATGTAACTAATGTGATGGATTACGTCTGCACTGAAATGGTTACACTGCTTTAAATAACTCTGATTTTAAGAAAACTTGATAGATGTCACCCCTCAACTGTTTAAAATGTGCCATTGAAAATGTAAAGCCTACCAGCAGATAGTTGCTAAAGAGTGAAAACTTGCCCTAATAAACACAGGTAATTAATTTTATCATCCATATACTTTTATCTCCCACCCTTCCTTCTAACCCCCTCCCCTCTCTCTCTGTCGCCGTCTCACGCACTTCAGCCCTCTAAGAATGTGATATACACTTTGAGAATTAAACTTTCAACTCCCACAAGTGACCGTGTGGCCTAATGGATAAGGCGTCGGACTTCGGATCCGAAGATTGCAGGTTCGAGTCCTGTCACGGTCGAATATGTTTTTTTTAATATTCGCTAAACGATGTCAATGCCTTATAGACGTATATCTATATCGGCGATTACTTCAGTTATAGTTCCAGTTAGAGCAAATTATTTCTTGGTGTTCGATGTCAGTTCACCCAAGAAGACCATCTACAATTTTCTGTCCGCTGTGGAATTTTCGAATATCTTGTTAAATAAATTCTTGCTATATTTTCAGGCTTAATCATCTTGCGATATTTACTATTAACTTGATGTTTTGTAACTTTAGCATTTAATAAACCTAATGTAGTAGTATTTGTATTAATTCATACAGATAACGGACATTTTACTTATACTATCAATAAATGTTAAGAACCCTGGCGGAGAACATCGAGAAACGACCGCTACAAGTGACGTCTCAACGTGGTGCAGAATCACATCATCGCCTCATCAACAATTGAATCCTGTTACAAATTCCAATTGAAGTAGCAGTTCACGGGGACTTCAAGCACCCCTTCCCGAAATAGGATATCTGCTATTGTATTATCAATATAATAAATCTCTTGATCGTCTTATAACAAATGCGATATTACAAAATAGCAGGGTCTAAGTTTAATATATTAACAGACTGTTTGCAGTTACTGTATGTGATATTACTGAAGGTTTACTGTTCTTACGTTTAATAATATTTTATCTGAAAGTTCATTTTAAGAATATCGCAAGTTAATTTGTCTTAAGGACATTAACCACCATGTCAGTATTCAGTTGTATGCCTGTAATCTTTGCGTGTTTTCAAATTGATTGCTGCCCTGTAATTGTTAGCTATAAAAGCTTCTTTTATTTCAATATAATTGTTTGCCGGTATAGTCAGCAGGATTTTGTGTGCCGTTTAACACTTTTACCTTCACTATTATGAACTGGGGCTGTGGAATTGTCAGAAATGTAATTTGTAATTCTTTTGAATACTTCATCTGCGAAAACACAGGCTTTTTTACCATAAATTACCGTTTTCTTCTAAATTGTTAAGGGCTTTGAAAGTTGTAGAGCAAATCCAAACCTTATTAGTACATCTCCTAAATAAAGAAAATTAAGGGAACAAAAGTCATTATGCCGAAACCCGGGATCGAATGAGGGACCTTTAGATCTTCAGTCTAACGCTCTCCCAACTGAGCGATTTCGGCGACTTGACAAGGTGCTATACAAAGTCAATTTCCTGTCCAATAAGAGCACCGCAGATAACTATCATGACAAGGTCAGGCACTAGCTGTGTTTGTGTACAGCCGCTCCTGCCAATAGGGAACCTAATTCTGAATTGATTTAGCTATTGAAATATATCTTTAAATAGGTCACAATTACAGCATATTTATATCTAAAATTCTGGAGGAGTTTTACAGAGCAAGAGGAGACATCTTAAATACGTAATTGGAGATAGGAGACTTGTAGCCTGTTGGTTCAGATTTGGAAGTTACGGCTATATGATTCTAAAGTGCCAGAATGTCCCTGCTAATTATGATACCTCTTGAGTGCATAACACACGAAAATGAAGGGACGTATGGGTGCACTCCTTCTGCCGCATTGATTATGACATTAGTTCTAAGTGAAAGTTATTTGTAAGCTTTTAATTCTTGTGCAGATATGCATTTTACTCAGTAATTTCACCTTGTCAGTGTAATTAATTAATTATAATTCTAACAAATGTTTAATAGTGCTTAATTATTTCACATGCTGTACGTCTGTTTGGGAGGTGGTTTAAAGGGCGAACGAACTTACATAAGATAAAAAGTAAATTCAACTATTCACGCGAGGTTTATGGGAACTCTCGAACCGGCGTCCTGCGCTTTCAATGCAAAGTTGATAGTGACGAAGGAAAGACTGTCATACGCTGTCCAAAATTACTTGTGGGTGTGGAATAACTTCACATGCCGCAATTATTCGGACAGTTAGCTCATCTTCTGAGGACACAAGAAACTTGAGGTGACCCTAGGGTTGAGGTCGGGAGAGCGCGCTGGCCAAACTACAGTTTACTCTCCCCAATCCGATTCATCGGGCAGAATAAATATGGCTTAAATGCTCTGGTACAGACAGGGTGAAATAGGTTCAGCTTCCGTCATAATGTAGCCGCATTTGAAGTTGAAAAATCTTCTAAATACTCATCTAAAATCTTATGTAACACAGAAGAGAGCGTAGGTATGGTCAATGAAGTGGTCTGAAATTATTCCAACACTTATGTTGACTGGAAACGTCTGCTGGTGACGCTTTTGCAAGACACCATGTGAATTCACATAGTCCCACATATGGCTGTTTTTTGAATAGGAACTAGACCATCCCTGGTGGACAAGGTCTCATCAGTGAACATTACTGGTGAAAAGAGTCCAGGCTGCTGGAGTAAAGCCCAGTTGCAAACTTGTAGTCGATACCCAAAGTGTTCCGGTTTTAGTGCTTGCACCTTCTGTAGGTGAAATGGGTAAAGTTGTTCTTCATGTATGTCTTACCATATGCTAAAATTTTGGGTGCTTAGTGCATGTGCAATAGCACGTGTATTGGTAGATGGCTCTTCTACAGTGATACTGTAATATCTGCAATGTATTTAACAATGCCTATGGATAGATAGAAATCATGTTCTACCGGGTTGTCCTATTTATTATCCTGATTATGTGAAGAAAGCTGTATGAACATGATTTTTGTAATGTACCTACTTAAGTTAACCAGTTACCAATGGATTTGAATCATTCCACCTTAAACTTCATTATGAGTTACGTTGTGAAATGGAGACAAGTTCTTGCTAGAATGTTAACTTTGTTGACTCTGTCATTATGGTCTTTCTTAAATCTCTTATCAAATTCAAAATTACTCGGCATATTAAAATAATTTAGAAACAGAATACGGAAGTGATGTCAATGCAACCCCTTAATAACGAATAAGGTGGAGGCTAATAAAATTAATAAAACTAATTTAGTTTGTGTTATATGAAAGATCTAGCAAAACATTTTCAGGATGGTAAGATCAGATGGCATCACCACCTTTTTATTACTTTTTTATTGTCATCTGATGGCTCCTGCTTTTTATAAGCGTATGGTTTGTGTAATACACCTTAGCGTCGCGTTTTCCGTTTATCGGTCCGAACACATGAAGGAAATGGCTTAGCGCTTCAGTTATTGACCTAAGGTAGTATCACTGTGAGGGTCTCAAGACAATTTATCTACTCGTTTCCAATTCCGATAGAGCTTCACGGAATTGAGAGAGTTAGTATAAGGCTTACAAAGATTGTTGTTGAAATATCAACTATACATATATAACAGAACGTTTTAATTTTACGTTACAAAGGAATTCTTCCTGACGAGGCATAAGGCTTAACTTCGCTGATATATTTATTTATTGCAATCACATATATACCTGAAAGTAGCTGAAATTCGGCCATGTAAATAATTATTACACTTTTTTCTTTAAATAATATCATTTGAAGCCGATGCTAAGAAGCGTACCTCCACGTAGTGGACCTGTCATTTACTGGAAGGTAACTTGTAGGATGACGAGTGAGAAAGAAGTGAGACATTAAAAGATGATACTTTCTCATGGCCGCTATAATCAGGATGCAACGGTTCTTCTTGTTCACTGCTGCTCTGGTGTGATGAGTTTTTCAAATAACTATCTACTAGCAAGAGTTGCTATAGTAATTTCTAAACCAAGCTTATCTAGAAAAGAGTATCTTAGACTGGTGACAATAGGCAAAATGGATTTAAAGCACCTTTAGGCTTACTTCTAAAAAGAAATTACACGTTCTAGAAGGATTTTGCATGTAAGCATCGGTGGTTCAGTGGTAGAATGCTCGCCTGCCACGCGGGCGGCCCGGGTTCGATTCCCGGCCGATGCAGTGCATTTTTTTCCCCCTTCGAGGGGAGTCAGTTGTTCACAGTTGCTTAGTTATATCTTCCCTGAAACAGTGTGAAACAACTACTGATGCAATTCAAGGACAGAATCGCCTTTACTTACACTGATGATAGCTATATTGACTACGGCTACATAACTAATTTTGTTTACCGATATTGTTTAAAAAGAATCTTCTTTTTGAGATACCGCTTAACAGGAAAATACAATTTTCTACAAAAGTTATGTAAATGACGTAGTTAGCCTAAATTTGGTATATTATGGTAGTTTAAATTCATTATGAAACGACTCATTTGTGGGAGAACTTCAGTTAAAACTCACTATTTAATGCACTTTAGGAAAATAAACTGTAAAAATAATTTGTAGTATACACAGCAAATATACGGATAGCAATCATTTTAATCAATTAGAAATGAGGCTTCTCCGTTTACGCAGAACTGAGCAAAATTGTGTAGGATCAAGATGTGGGTAGAACTAGAGAGTGAAAATCCATACCTAGTTAATTTTGCTACTTCTTGTTTAACAAAGAGTTTATAATAAATAAATTTAAATACATAAGTCGAATTATCTTAAAGATCTTAACCAGCAGTAGTAATTGCTTCAAATTACTGAAATATCGATGTCGAATGCATTACACTGTGTTGATAAATAAAGATTACATATAAGATTAATGGAGTGTAAAGATATACAGAGTTATATGCTATTTTAAGTGTAACAATAATCTACTTGTGACAGTGTACTTAAGGGACAGTTTCTGTTCCTAGATAATGTGAACGTTTCTTACACATAAAACGTACATGTAAAACCAGATTATATTGTTTTGAGAAATGGGTAATAGCACGTAATAAGAGTGATATATACATTATAGGTAGGTAGATAAAGTCCCCCGTTGCTACCATGTTAGTTGACCATTGTTAGATTGAAGTTCATTTTTCCTTGTTAGTTCCTCTGTGTAGTGTGTAGATTTCAAGTTGCAGAAGATGACTAGGGACGGAAATTAGTGATTTTATACACGATTTCCTCCCTCGCTCTCTCTGTGTTTCCAGAGGTTTTGAGAGAAATTATATGATACTGTCGTATCTTACCTATTTGTTTTAGAAAAGGGAATGAGAATGTTACTCAAATATTAATATTTTCGTTCAGTAATTCTATAACACCGGATTAAAGTTTCACGGGCCTGGTTACATTAAATTACTTGAAAATAAGCAAAATGTTCTTAAGATACTAATAATTCTTGTTTTATATGCCTGATGTAATCATTGGTAAAATAACACTATGGGTCCTAAACAGGTTCTTCATCTTTACGTAACTTTGTTTTAATGAAAATTTAATGACAGTTGGTACCGTTCAGGGTACAAATCCCTAAAAGAAATTGGTCCTTCAAACGAATAAGAGCTGCCTGCATACATTGCGTCCAGATCTCCCTGTTACAGACACAGGTACTAATAGAGATTAACTGTTCTTTCACACTGGCCGTGTGTAGGCTTAAGTATGGAAAGATAGAGTCAAACTGAAAAATTCAATGCCATAGCCGGGACTTTAACTACAAATTACCGGGTAAAACACGAGTCAGTTGAAGAATTTAATGCCATGTCGGCACGTGGGCCATAGTAGCTCAAGGGTTAGAGCGGCTGGACGGCAACCAGAAGATCCGTGGTTCAAATCCCGGTTATGACATTGAATATTCCAACCTGACTCTCTCTTTCCAAACAGGTACTAATAGTTGACATTTATCTGTTGTCCTCTAGCACAGACGTATTATAGAGTCAACGAGAACGCTTACTTGAATGAATGTGTGGCCTAATGGATAAGGCGTCGGACTTCGGATCCGAAGATTGCAGGTTCGAATCCTGTCGCGGTCGAAATAAGTTTTGTAGTGTACGGTAAAGCAGAAATACTGTTAATATTAAAATGTGATAACCAGGAAAGCGTCTACACATACTGGAAATGTCCGGATTAAATTGTATAAAACACACACTTAATATACGGAGACTGTTTTTGGTATTGTGCAAGCTAACATTAATTACATTAAATTATTTGGACTTTTAAATGTTGTGTTTAACCTAATGTATCTAATGTGATGGATTACGTCTGCACTGAAATGGTTACACTGCTTTACATAACTCTGATTTTAAGAAAACTTGATAGATGTCACCCCTCAACTGTTTAAAATGTGCCATTGAAAATGTAAAGCCTACCAGCAGATAGTTGCTAAAGAGTGAAAACCTGACCTAATAAACACAGGTAATTAATTTTATCATCCATATACTTTTATCTCCCACCCTTCCTTCTAACCCCCTCCCCTCACTCTCTGTCTCCGTCTCAGGCACTTCAGCCCTCTAAGAATGTGATATACACTTTGAGAATTAAACTTTCAACTTCCCATAAGTGACCGTGTGGCCTAATGGATAAGGCGTCGGACTTCGGATCCGAAGATTGCAGGTTCGAGTCCTGTCACGGTCGAATTTGTTTTTTTTTTTTTTTTAATATTCGCTAAAAGATATCAATGCCTTATAGACGTATCTCTAGATCGGCTATTACTTCAAATATAGTTCCAGTTAGAGCAAATTATTTCTTGGTGTTCGATGTATGTTCACGCACGAAGACCATCTACAATTTTCTGTCCACTGTGGAATTTTCGAATATCTTGTTAAATAAATTCTTGCTATATTTACAGGCTTAATCATCTTGCGATATTTACTATTAACTTCATGTTTTGTAACTTAAGCATTTAATAATCCTAATGTAGTAATTCATACCGATAACGGGCATCTTACTTATATTATCAATGATGGTTAAAAACCCTGGCGGAGAACATCGAGAAACGACCGCTACAAGTGACGTCTCAACGTGGTGCAGAATCACATCATCGCCTCATCACCAATTGAATCCTGTTACAAATTCCAATTGAAGTAGCAGTTCACGGGGCCTTCAAGCACCCCTTCCCGAAATAGGATATACACTATTGTATTATCAATATAATAAATCTCTTGATCCTCTTATAACAAATGCGATATTACAAGATAGCAGGGTCTAAGTTTAATATATTAACAGACTGTTTGCAGTTACTGTATGTGATATTACTGAAGGTTTACTGTTCTTACGTTTAAAATATTTTATCTGAAAGCTCATTTTAAGAATATCGCAAGTTAATTTGTCTTAAGGACATTAACCACCATGTCAGTATTCTGTTATATACTTGTAATCTTTGCATATATTTTCAAATTGATTGCTGCCCTGTAATTGTTAGCTATAAAAGTTTCTTTTGTTTCAATATACTTGTTTGCAGGTATAGTCAGTAGAATTTTGTGTGCCGTTTAACACTTTTACCTTCACTATTATGAGCTGGGCTGCGGAATTGTCAGGAATACTAGTTGTAATTATTTTGAATACTTCATCTCCAAAAACATAGGCTCATTTGACATAAATTACAGATTTATTCTAAATTTTTAACAGCTTTGAAAGTTGTAGAGAAAATCCAAACCTTTTTTAGTACATGTCCTAAACAAAGAAAATTAAGGGATCGAACCAGGGACTTTTAAATCCCCAGTCTCACGCTCTCCCAACTGAGCTATTTCGGCGACTTTTAAAAATGGTATACAAAGTCAATTTTCTCTCGAATAAGAGCACTGTAGATAACTATCATGACAAGGTCAGGTACTGGCTGTGTTTATTTACAGCCGCTGCTGCTAATAGGGATCCTAATTCTGAATTAAATCTGTAAAATCTGTAAAATCTTTTAAATATCACAAAACACTCCTTATTGTGTAGGTAGGGAATTGACAACAGACTGTTAACTCCCACTGCAGGGCATCATGGGAGTCTTTCTTGACTACTTCATGGTCCTCTCACGTGACAGCAGAAGCAGAGTCGAAATCTTGGTATTCCGTATTTCCCGACTATTCTATAATACCCTCCTCTCCTCAATATCTCAATTTCACATCGCATTCACTCTTACTCACTGACTAATAAGCCTTAAGGCATAGACAAGAGCTTCTTAAATATAACATGTAGATTTCGTTAAACATAATTCAAACTAACTCCGAAATATTCGCTAGTTTTTTTATGGAATTTTCTAAATATTTATAACATATGTTTTAGAATAATATTGAGCATTTTTCCCAGACTATCGTATGTAAAGAGTGTCATTTCAAAGGCTGAATATAGTGATCATGTTTTAAATATTTCTATAGCTTCCTCATCTTGAATCCTGTTATAATGTCTAATGAAAACATTTCGACACATTTGCATTTATCTCAGCATGATAGTTAAATAAAATAATGAGCTTTCGTAAGAGTATTTTACAAATAAAGCTAAAAGGTTAATGGTAATAGGTAGAGAAAGTCCTGAGAAAGTGAAGTCTAAGACCTTTCTTTCGTTAAAATTAGAACTTTTACCGAAATTGTTCTAGGCTCCCAAAATTAATATCTGTTTATTAGTTTGTAACGCTTTTATAAAGTACGTTGCGATGTAGTTTAATCAAATACACTGACATTGAATGAAGCTTTAAAATTGATTATGCAGACAGCTAGAACTGTACAATTTAAATACTGGAGGCGAAATTCACCAGTATAAAGAATGAATAAAAATTATTCCTCCGGGCCGGATTTGAACCAGCGACCTATGGATTACTGAATTACATGTCTCACTACAGTCCACCGCTCTACCAACTGAGCTACCAGAGGATGTGAAACTTGTCTACATGAATCTCTTTTGAGAAGTGGTGCATACTGATAACGTGTTTTTTCACAATCAGCAAGGTCACTAGACGTCCTTCGATGCAGAATAAGTCTTGCAAATAGTGATCCACAATGTACCTAACTTACTTGTCAGCATGAAAACTGTCGTTTTTGGGAATATTTGTTAAACGTTTAGTTGCCTGGCTTAACTTAACCGATTTATCCGGGAGGTGTCTTGTATTTGACGCCCTTTTGTTCACATATGGATCATCTTAAACCATGGTGCATGAGCTGTGATTGTGTAAAAACAACTTGAATCGGCCGGGAATCGAACCCGGGCCGCCCGCGTGGCAGGCGAGCATTCTACCCCTGAACTACCGATGCTTCCGTGCAGTCTTTCCAGTCGGCTAAAAATTTCGTCGTCCGAAAGTTATCTGTTCAGTGCAAGGAAACATGTCGGCAGAAACCTAATGGGTCATGCCGTGGCTCAGTGGTTAGACCACTTGGCTCTCACCAAGGCGGCCCGGGTTCGATCTCAGGCGACCGCAAAGTGAGATTTGTGGCGGACAACACGGCGTTGGGGCGGGTTTTCTCCGGGACCTCCGGTTTCCCCCGCCATCTCATTCCACCGGTGCTCCATCTTCATCTCATGTATCATCAGTGTCAACGCCTGCGCCGCCGTATGTAGTAAAAGCGGGCGTTAAACACTACACACACACACACACACACACACACACACACACACAGAAACCTAATAGGGTAACACACGCTAAGCGAGATTCTTGAATGTGGCATTGACTCTATTACAACTTTCGAAAGGGGTACTTAGCACCTTGATCTATTTATTTTGGGGTTTGTGCTCTTGAATAGAGTGTACCCGGGAGGGAGTCGTGAGTAGAGACGAAGTTGTCGGTAGATAGACCTGAGAGGAGTTTACCTCGGTGTTTGTTTCTCTTGCTGATAACGCTGCATAAACAGAATGCCCTCAGGTATGCAACAGTTAGGGATCCTGTACCGGCAAGTTACTTTGCATTTTATTTGTGGCAATTTGTCTTGGTTTACGTGTTCCTGAGTCCGTGTATCTGAGCGCGTGTTGTGATCGTTTGCAATTGTGTTTAATGAATGTTTAATTATCTCAAAATATAGTGACAAGCGAAAACCTGAACGTGCTCGGGAACCAAATAAACCTGTGTTTGGTAAAGTATTCCAATTAAATGACATACTCGGGAAATAAAATGCTCCGTGAGGGAATACTTCGATGAGGAGAAATTGAAAGGGGAGTCTAGTATTCCACTCTCTAAGGTGCTTGATAGGACTTCACGTGCTTAGGTATCAGTAAGGGCATTTAGGTTAAGATTGGGAAAGAAAAGTATTTTAAAGAAGAAAGACATTGGGGTATAAATTAGAAACTCCCGGGAAAAATTATGTAAGCGGCACTTTCCCACTTCAATAAGCATTAAAATGTCACAGGTATGCCTCTTTTGTTACGATGATCTTTACATTGATGTGTTCTTGCATGTTCTAGCGTTTGCATGTAGATCCACGACTGTACTATTGTCTTTGTGTATGGTATTATAAATCATTAATAATAATAATAATAATAATAATAATAATAATAATAATAATAATAATAATAATAATAATAATAATAATAATAATAATAATAATAATAATAATAATAATAATAATAATAATAATAATAATAATAATAATAATAATAATAATAATAATAATAATAATAATAATAATAATAATAATAATAATAATAATAATAATAATAATAATAATAATAATAATAATAATAATAATAATAATAATAATAATAATAATAATAATAATAATAATAATAATAATAATAATAATAATAATAATAATAATAATAACAATAATAATAAAAAATACCCATTGCAGTCGCAACTGAATTACCTTCGCACGCGTAATGCTATCGCGCTCTCCACGTGGCAGCATTAAGCGGCAACGTCGCCTCTCTCTCTGTACGAAATGTCAATCACTTTCTAGATTGGCGACCAGTATAGCATCTCTGTGATGGCCTGTAGCATGAAACGCAATATAGCCTCAACGACAGCTCTCTTCCATGACCGTGTGGCCTAACGGATAAGGCGACGGACTTCGGATCCGAAGATTGCAGGTTCAAGTCCTGTCACGGTCGAAGTCGGTTTTTTAGTATATATTAAAGCAACAACACTGTTAAAGTTAAAACGTCATAACGAGGAAAGCGTTTACAGATGCTCGAAAAGTCCGAATTAAATTGTATAACGTATGTATGTATATTCGGTTATTTACTTTCTGGTATTCAGTATCACTTAATGTACGGTAACATTATCCTTTAACATTTTTTGTGTTACGTGAGCTAACTGCTTTTGAATGATGCTAGTGATAGTTAAGTCATTTATTCCAGTTTAAACTTATCAAGCTGTATTCGTTTTAAAGTTCTTATTTTATTGTTTCAAAGTCTGATGTTGTAAGTGATAATTGTTTTGATATTTCACAGATATACCAACTTATGTTATCAGCATGCGTTAAAACAAATTAATTTGTTCTTACAAATTCGTCGATCCATATAGGTATGCCGGGTTCAGGCCCGACCCAAATCAGTGGTTTTTAAGTGTACTAGACTCCACGTCGGTGGACCTACTGCTAGTAAAAGAAGTCCTAGTGGGACGAAACTCCGACGCACTGGCGGGCTGATGTAATATTAGTAATTGAAAGCTTTGGAGACAGATTATTTTCTATTATAAAATCTAATGTTGTACGAGTAACTTACCTGCGTCGAGGCGTAGTGGATTAGAGCGTTTCTACCCATTGTTACTACCAATAAACAACCGATGTCTGAGAATACGTATGTCAAGAGTATAATTTTCTTTAGGGTTACTGTGGAGTTCAAAGTAGCAAATTGTAGTTATTTCTAAACTTTTTTCAATAAATGCTTTAAGTCACATTCACATGATAATATTTTGACTTACTGCATGGAGCATGTTTATCACTACACAACGGCAATTGTGAAAGTTACGTTGCCAGGCAAAAATGATTTCATATTGCAACCTGCTACTGACAATTGCCAAACAAGCGTTCATTGCCATACAAAACAATTAGTTTTAAAGTATTTCTTTCTAAGTGCGGGTTTTCTAGAGACGTTCGGGCAAATTCATAGCATTTGAATATGTTAAAGCAAATAGCCCGTGGGTCCTCATTTATAATTGCCATTATTATATAGGTATGTAATATGCAAGTTCTTTGTTGATTTTATGTTAACCACCGCTATCACGCCTTGAATCTTATTTTCAGTCCCACAAAATATATTTGCTTTCATAGCTTGACTGCTATTCAAATATTACTATTTTAAGGTCACTGATACAGCAATGACAGATCAAAGATGCTTATAGATTACTTGCATTTTTAATGTGTTTAAACTGATGTAACTAATCCTGGTTAATTATGTCTGCACTGAAAGGGACACACCGCTTTACAAAACAGTAAATAATCATATTACGATAATATAAAAACTCGATTGATGTCACTCATCGACTGTATAAACTCCTGTTTAAAACTTAACGTAAAAATGTAGAACCTACCTGCATATACCTGCTATAGAGGAAAAACCTGTCTGTAATAAGCACAGGCAGTTAAGTTTACCATCTATATCTTCCCCTCCGTCGTTATGTCTGTCGGTCACGTACTTCAACCCTGTAAGAATTGTTGTCAGTTTCTTTCGATTGGTCGTGTGGCCTAATGGATAAGGTGTCGGACTTCGGATCGGAAGATTGCAGGTTCCTGTCCTGTCACGGTCGAACACATTTTTTAATATTCACTAAAGGGACCATACACTTAGGATATCAATGTCGTGCAGGCGTATATCAGTAATCAACGAATTACGTTTCGAAGAAATTTTCGACAATCTTGTTAAATATCTTCTGCATATTTTTCAGGTTTAACAATTTTACCGATATTTGCATCACCATCTCTCTATGTATATATTTCTTTTCTTTCTTTTACGGTTTTTTATTGTTTCCTTTTTGTGGAATTTACGTCCTCCAACGTTAAGTCATATCGGACGGTGAATGAATTGGGTGAAATGTTGCTCAAATTAGTCCAGGGTCCATGGAGCTTAGAATTACCTGACATTCGTCTTGAAGGATAAGGGAAAACCCCGGGAAGAAACCTTATCCAGGTAACTCACCTTGACCGAGATTCAAACTCGGGACCTCTTGTTTCCCTTTGTTTTAATGTCTTTGTCCCAGTTTTTACACATATACACTATACTCAAAAATACCCATGCCCACGGCGGGACTCGAACAGGTGATCCTCTAGCTATTAAGTTCATGTTTTGTAATTTTAGCATTTAATAGTCTTATTTTAGTGATCTTTGTGGTAATTCATATAGGTAACAAACGGTTAGTTAATGACAGAGGCTCTACTCGCATTAGTCCTGGACCCGTTGGACCAAGAACCCGGGCCTCCTTCGACCAGGGAGTTACCAAGCTGTACCAAAAGGGCGCCCGGCGCCTCCGTGGGGCTTTCCATAGGGCAAGACCTAGAGACTAACAGGCCACCCCTTCTGGTCCTGTGAACTCAAGACGGGATGGAAGTGAATACGCCACTTACGCGCGCTAACACCAAAATGGGAAGACTACCGATATGACCTCGGTGGGGCCGCCTGGTGCTCTAGCACACCTTCTACTAGCTATTCAGGCTAGTACGCGGGAATAATAATAGCTTCCCTCAACCCCGTCCGGAGACGTACCCGATCTCCCACGTGTATCGGGAACCACTGTCCTCTCGAGTCCAACCCATTCCGAACAACTCCCTATCAGGGAGGGGCTCGAATGTTCGGCCCCCCTAGTAACGTCAGAGGTACCAGAGTGAAACCTAATAAATCCCCTGGGCACGATAGCGTCACAGCCACCGTGCTCCAGCACCTTCCTCGTAAAGCTGTGATCCACTTGACGCGGATTTACAACGCAAGCCTCACCCTGCGCCACTTCCCAACTTGTTGGAAAGAGGCAAGGGTGGTATGCATATTGACGCCGCGCAAGAATCCAGTCTTTCCGGAAAGTTACCGATCCATCAGCTTGCTCCCAATCGTCTCAAAGATCTTTGAACGATTGCTCCTCTCCCGCCTAACTCCTCTCTTTGAGGAAAGGCTCCTACTCCCGGATCACCAATTCGGTTACCGTCGGGGCCATTCCACCACCTTGCAGTTACTGCGCTTGGCGG
The DNA here is from genome assembly GCA_030765055.1 of Mantis religiosa. Classification (NCBI taxonomy): domain Eukaryota; kingdom Metazoa; phylum Arthropoda; class Insecta; order Mantodea; family Mantidae; genus Mantis; species Mantis religiosa. Next base: position 57,379,075 of record CM060956.1, read on the forward strand.
AGCAGGCTGCTCTGGGATTCCAGAACAGCCTCAAAACCATCGCTGTGCTCTTGGACGTGGAGAAGGCCTTCGCCACCACGTGGCACCAGGGGTTGTTGTTCAAATTCAAAGAAGCACAACTCCCCCCCTCCCTACCTGTCAATACTCAGCAGCTTCCTCAAGGACCGCACCTTCAGAGTGCGGGTCGAGGGGAAGCTATCCTCTGTCAGACCGATAGCGGCTGGAGTCCCGGAAGACAGTGTCCTGTCCCCGCTACTCTTCGCCGCCTACATGTCTGACCTACCCACGGAACCGCGCACTGTTTTGTGTCAGTATGCCGACGATGTCCTCATACTGGCGCAGAACAAGAACGTCCGCTACTGCCTCCCCCCTCTACAGCGTCAGCTCCACGCCATTGACAGGTGGAGTGAGAAGTGGAGGATGGCCATTAGCCCACAGAAGAGCTGGCTAAGACCCGTAGCTGGCGCCCAGAAGGTGACCTGCGGTTACGGCGGAGAAGAATCCCCTGGGTTCGAACCGCCAAATACCTGGGAATCCAACTGGACCGCGGCCTAACTTTCACTCCGCATGTCAGGGCAAAGGCCGGCCTCGGCCACGCTGCACTCAGGCAACTCTACCCTATCTTTAGATCCACCATGCTCATCCACCTCAAACTGCGGACATACCGTGCGATCGTCCCGCCTCTGATCCTGTACGGATGCGAGGTCTGGGGTTCGGTGGCTCACACCACCCTCCGCAGGCTGCAAGCCGTGCAGAACAGAGCCTTAAGGATGATCTACGGTACCGACCGCAGGTTCCCATCTCACTTCCTGCACACCCTGTCTGGCATACCATACGTCGAAGACGTCGTGCGTGAACGAACACGCTCGTTGTATGCCAAGATCACTCCCCACCCTAACCAGCTGGTGAATACACTTGATCAATACGAACACTGTCTCCCCAGGAAACGGAGGAGCTATCGCCTACCCAAGGACGCCCTTGGGTGGTAGAGTCTGCCTCTCCTCCTTCCCCTACCAATCACCGCCAGGGCACTTCGCGCCCTCGCCGCGGCTGGCAGGGCACCTGGAGTCGTGCCCTGGGACGCGCGCATGACCTGGAATTACTAAACCTCAACATCCTAATTTCCATCTGGTCTCTCGCTACTGGTTCCACCACTGCTTGTCGGATCGCTAGCGACCGCAAAAAGCAAGGTGGAACGGGCGCTGTTTCCCCAAGGGGGAATATCCCGGCACCAGAAGCATCAGTAGAGGCCAACTGCGCCGTCTAACATAACGACACGCAAGCTTGCGCAAAAACATACATCTATTATACCGCACGGGTAAATCCGCACAGCGGATAGGTACCGTGGCGTGTAACCCTCCGCCCGGGAGAACCCGGGCAACCTGCACCTGCTCTTGGCCCTTGGCTGCTAGGGGTCCGCAGCATCCGCACCACGGCAGCTGAAGGAGACGGATCCCTCCCCGACGCACCTATTTATATAACCTGTAAGCATTAAAACCCAAATAGAATTCCAATTGACGTAGCAGTTCATGCACATTAAAACATCTCTCCCCACAATAGGATGTTCCCTCCAATGTAGACTGTTCCCTATCTACATACAGGTATAGTGTTTGGTAGATATTGCATTTCTTTGTTAAGTGATTTGTTAATTTATGTAACTAAATAACTATTCTGTAGTCATAATGAAGGAGAGAGAACTCAATGCCATTAATACGTTTAGCATTCTGGGAAATGTTTCTTTTCCTGGCTCTATCAGACACAGATGATGTTCCTCCTGTAGGGCGTTTTATGAACAGTATTTGTAATAGGTTAAGTATATAACTGTACCACCCACTCTGATATATGTTAGATTTGCACAATCTGGAGCGTTGTAGGGAAATTACGTATTAATAATATCTCCTCTTTTGTTAGATTTATGAATACAAAACTCTTGATTTTAGTACAACAAATGCAATATTGCAACAATAGTAGAGTCTAGGTTAAATATGTCAATGATCTACTTGCGCTTACTATATACGATATCTACTGAAGGTTTACTCATATCACCTTTAAAAATATTTTATCTGGAAGTTCATTTAGTCTTAAGAACATTAACCACCATGTCCATATTCAATTATACACTTGTAATCTATACACATCTTTCAAATTGATTGTTGCCCTGTAATTGTGAGCTATAAAAGTGTATTTTGTTTAAATATAATTGTTTGCCCCTATAGACAGTATGATATTGTGTGCCGTTTGACAATTTTACCTCTACTATTATGAACTGAGGCTGTGAAATTGTCAGAAACATTATTTGTAATTTTTCGTGAATGCTTCATCTCCAAAAGCACAGGCTCATTTGACATAAATTACAGATTTATTTTAAATATGTAACAGCTTTGAAATTTGTAGAGCAAATCCAAACCTGTTTTAGTACGTCTCTTAAATAAAGGAAATTAAGGGAACAAAAGATATCATGCCGAAACCCGGGATCGAACCAGGGACCTCTAGATCTTCAGTCTAACGCTCTCCCAACTGAGCTATTTCGGCGACTTGCAAAGATGGTACACCAAGTCAATTTCCTTTCGAATAAGAACACAGCAGAGAACTACCATGACAAGGCCAGGCACTAGCTGTGTTTATGTACAGCCGCTCCTTCTGTAATTTTTAGTTTAAAAATTGAAATAAATCAATAAATACCTCACTATTGTAAGACCAGTTGCATTTTTATGTCTACAATTCTGGAGGGGGTTCAAAGTAGGTACTTCCTTATACAGGAAGTTAATGAACTACAGCGAAATAATTTTAGAACAGGAGGAGATATATTAAACAAGTAATTTGAGATAGAGGACTTATGACCTGATGTACAAATATGGAAGTTGCGGACGTAAGTTTCCTAAGTGCCAGTACACTAATGCTAATGACGGTACCACTTGAGTGCAAAACACAGAGAGACGTCCTCGAGCATTCCTTCTGATGCAGTGGCTATGACACTAAAGTTTCAGAAGAAAGGGGAAAGTGTTCGAATTTCCTTCACTTCCTAGTCACTGTTTGTTAATTTTTGTTTTATTACTTTGTTGGTGTTTTGGTGCAAGCTTTTAATTCTTATATAAATGAATGCATTTTACGGAGCAATTTCATATGGTCAATGCTATAAAATAAAATTGTTCCTAACGAAGGTTGAACGCTGCTTAATACTTGCAGATGTAGTAAGTGTAAATGGGAGGTGGTTTAAAGGGTGAACAAAATTACATAAAATAAAAAGTAAATACAACTACTTACGCCATGTTTTTATAGGAACACTTTATTTTTCGTCATGCATGTTCAGTGCAAAGTTCATAGCGGCGAAGGAACGACTGTCGTGCTCAGTCCAAAATTCCTTGTATGTGTCTAAATTTACATGCTGCTTTTATTTAGAAAGTTAGCTCTACTTCTGAGGCAATAGGTGTATCATACACCAGACACCAATAAAACCAGTTTAGTTTGAAGTCGGGAGAGCATGCTGTCCATGCTACAGTTGGACACCCCTTTCCGATTCATCGGACAGTATAAAACATGGTTTAAATGCTCTTGTACAGCCAGGGTGAAATGGGGCGGAGTTCGTCATGTTGTAGGCACAATTGATGACGAATTTGAACAACAATAATAATAAAATAAAAAATATATAAAATATAAATATATATAAAATAAAAAAGTAAAAAATAAGATAATAAAAATATATATTCTGCATTTCTTATGTCTTGGCCTCCTGATGCTATACCAAGACACAGTATTACAATTTTACATTTACTCAAACATAATAATTATATTGATATTTACAAATATTTTGCAGAAAAGCTAACCTACACTAACCTATCTAATCTAACCTGACTAATCTAATTGCTACCATTGTAACTTACAATGTTCATAGTCTAAACTACTTCTACCTTCCTATCCCTAATAAATCATCTATTAGTTTGTTCTTGTGTTGATGTTGTCTTCTTCTTCTGTCGCTTCAAATCCTTCTGTTGAATCCAAGATTGTCCTCTTCTATTGATACTTCGACTAGGTGAAGTTCCTCTTCTTCCTTTGATTGCTGAAGCTAGGTATCCATATTCTGTCCTCGAAGTCGTTCGGATCTTCTCGGTGTGAAAGGTGGTTCATGATATCTATGTTGAATATTATCCCTTACTCGTCGTTGCTGATGTCTTTGTTGATTGTATTCATCCATTACTATTGTTGAGACCTTCTCCGCTGCCAATTCTAGTATTTTGAAATCTTCCCTATTCCTAATGATGTTCCATACACACTTTTCTGCTAATTCTTTCCTCTCTTCTTCTAGCTGTTGTGTATACTTTATACATTCAAATATAGCATGTTGCGGAGTATCTTCTTCCATGTAGGTTGTGCACATGGTGTCCTCTGCCTTTCCTATATTTTTAAAGTATATCTTTCACGGTCCATTCCTGAAATGTATTGTATTCCACTTCGTCTTGGTTGGATCTCCTATAATTTTAACCTCTCACTTATACTAGGAAAGATTTTGTGTGTTCTTCCTACATCAGTTTGATCCAATTCATGTTGCCATTCTTCAATTAATACGTTCCTAATTTCTCTCCTCGTCCTTCATGGAGTTCCCAATAAATTTTATATCTTAGTGAATTCTCTCCTCTTCATCCAAAAGTAGCCTGCCCTTTGTTTAATCAACAAACTGACAAATCCAATGACCATATTCCTACTATCACTAATAATGCCATTGTAGCAGTCGTTGATACTGCTCCTCTGCAACGGAGTAAAGCCTGTCTTTGGTATTTCCGTAGAGTCTCTATATTCTTCCTCAATTTTACTCTATGTGCCCATATTGACGCTCTATACGCGGTTATACCCACAATGAAACTTATATGATATGTATGAATTGTGACGAATATGAAGAGACACATTTTCTAAATATATCTTTCAAATATTCTGTAACACATGAAGATAAACGTGTCCATTTAACCGAGGAGGGAGTAGGTATGGCCAATGATATGGTCTGAAATTATTCCAACCCATATGCTGACTGAAAACGTCGGTTGGAGAGTGTTTTCCAGGACAGTATTTAGATTCACGTAGTCCCACACAAGGCTGTTTCTAGAGTTAAGAACTAGATCATCTCTGGTGAACAAAGCCTCATCAGTGAACAGTACTGATGAAAAGAATTCAGGCTGCTGGAGTAAATTCCAGTTGCAAAATGGTAGCCGATAGCCAGGATCTTCATATTTGTGCTTGCAGCTTCTGTGGGTAAAATGGCTGAAGTTGTTTTGCCATACCCTAACATGGTGAGTGCCTAATGGAAGTGTAACGTGTGCTGGTGGATGGCTTTGAGCAATGCTTCCCTCTACATTCTCCTTGAATTGCATTGTGCGTGGAGTTCATGCAACACCCGTATCGTCCTAGTTGACCTCAAAAGTTCATCTCTCTCTAACAAAAGTCTTTCGACGGACTGGAGGTTTGATTGACGTGGTTAGCGCATATCGGCATGCTGTTCCATTTAAAGCGCTGCAGGAGCTAACCCATTACCTCCTGATTCAGTGTAAGGCGCACATCTGCTGGTTCAGAAAAGCTGTACAATTTAAAAACTTAGGCGAAATTCGTCCGTATAATGAACGTATAAAAGATTTTTCCTCCGGGGTGGATTTGAACCAGTGACCTATGGAATACTGAATTACATGTCCTACTACAGTCCACCGCTCTACCAACTGAGCTACCAGAGGAAGTGAAGTTCAGGTTTTGAACTCTTAATTAAGAGTTGGTGGGTACAGAAAAGAAATAATGTGTTTTTAAGAATCAGAAAAGTTGATGAAACACAATAAACTTTGCAAAGAATGTTCCACTAGACATAAATCTAAATTTTTCTTTTCACTGTCGTTATTTTCTAGGCAACTCATATTAGTCGAACTATCAGTTACACTACACAAAATATGACTTTATCATGGAAATAAGGATAAATATTAGCAAAGATTTGAAAAAAAAAACAGTTAGAATATGTCTTTTAGGACACAATAAATGAAATTGTCATAGGAATCCGTCCCCTAATAGTGCTATATAAAAAAAAAAAAGAGCAAGCTAAATATTTTTACGGATGGTAAAATCAGATACGTTATTAACTTTTATCTACTTTTTATTGGCAGCTTCATGTCCTGCTTTTTAGGAGCATATTCTTTGTTCAAAACACCTTAGCTTCGTCTTGTCCGTTTGTCTGTCCGTACGATTGAAATAAATCGGCTAAGTGCTGCAGTTATGGAACTAAGATGGTATGCAACTGTGGGGGTTTGAAGACAATTTATCTACACGTTCCCAATTTCTATAAAGCTACACGAAATTGAAGTGTATTCGAAAAAAAGCTTACAAAGACTGTTGGTGACATATCAACTATACATAGCAAAATGTGTTTACGTTACAAAGGAATTGTTCCGGAAGAGGCATTAGGCTTAAATTTGCCAGCTGATATGTTTAATAATAACCCTAGGCGCGACAGCCCATAGAGGCCAAGGACTGCCAACCCGATTGCTAGCCTCACGCCCACATACGCAAGCAGAGAATGGGCGATCAGCCAACTGATACGGGGAGGAGATGTGGTCAGCATCTGGGCACCCCCAGCCGGACAGTTGGCTTTCTGGCCCAGGGAGCTGATTTATTTATTGCAATCACATATATACGTGAAAGTAACTGAAATTTGTCGATGAAAATAAATATTACACTATTTTCTTTAAATAATATTATCATTAGAAGACGAGTGTTATGAAGCATATCTCCACGTAATGGGCCTGGTCGCTTGCTGTAAGTTAACGTGAAGGATGACGGGTGAGAAAGAAGTGAGAGGATAAAAGATGATATTTTCTCATGGCCGCTATAATCAGGATACAACGGTTGTGCTTCTTCACTGCTGCTCTGGAGTGATGAGTTTCTCAAATAGTTATCTACTAGCAATCTAAACCAAGGTTATCTTGAAAGGCATATCTTATATCCCTGGTGACAATAGGGAAAATGGATTTATAGCACCATTACGCTTACTTCTAAAAAGAAATTGCACGTTCTAGAGCAGTTGTACATGTCAGCATCGGTGGTTCAGTGGTAGAATGCTCGCCTGCCACGCGGGCGGCCCGGGTTCGATTCCCGGCCGATGCAGTGTATTTTTTCCCCTTTCGAGGGGAGTAAGGATTTAGGTGTTCCATAGTTATATGTTACCTTCAAGCGGCATGGAACAAGTACTGATGCAATTGAAGGACAGAATCACCTTTAGCTACACTAAAATATATTGACTATTGACTATACTTATATACTGTTTTAAAAAATATGGTTTCTGAGATACCGCTTAACAGGAATAAATAATTTTCCACAACATTTATGGAAATGAATGTAGGTATCTTAAGTTCGGTCTCTGATGATAATTTTAACTCAATATGAAATAAGTCCTTTGTTTTGGAACTCCAATTAAACTCACTATTTAAAATTTTAACTGTAAGAACTATCTAATTGTAAGTGATCGTTTCTGTCTTCCTAGATAATGTGAACATTTCTTGCACCTACAACGTACATGTAAACCAGATTATATTGTTTTGAGTAAGGGGTAATTGCTCGTAATAAGACTCATAAGTACGGTATAGTTGGGTTGATCAAGTCCCCTGTTGTTAACAGATGCTGGCATTGTTAGTTGACCTTACTTGCTTACTCGTGATAGATTTAAGTTATTTTTTGTCACCGTCAGTTCCTCTGTGTAGTCAGTAAATTTCATGGGGTTCACATAAACTAACAAGAGTAAGGCATTACTGATCTAGAACGGGTATCGATATTGTGACTTTGTGGGTTCGTGAAATGAAAAGTCCAATTTCACCACTCAAAAATGTTCTTTATTTCCACCGACTTACAGTTAAACACTTGCCAATTACACAAAATTACGTAATGCACACAATTACGATTCACCAGTTCGTCCGTTACCGTTCCGATGCACGTACACAATTACGTAAATTCTTCCGTTGCACAATCTTCTCTTCCACTAACACGGCGCTACTTCACTAGCACGTCAAGCACTGACTGACTTCGCTCGCTGCAGCCCTTTTTTATAGGAATATCGCCGTTTTCTCGACTTCTCTAGTTTCCAAGCGAAGGTTCCAGATGGCCGTGGAAGAGAGGGAAGGGGCCGCCAGCGCTAGTGACATTTCCTCTAATCTCCCCCCTCAGTTAGTGACAGAGACTGATGAGTGGGTGTGGCCCAGCTGCCTCGGGTTCCTTCCAGCGGTCGCCGGTCATCCCTTTCCCTAATTGGGTGATACTGCTCCCTCCTCAAAGCTGGTCGTCCCGAACAGCACCATCGGAGCGTGCCAGGCGGTCCAGGTGCACCCCAGCATCTGCTCGGAGTCTCAGCCAGTTGTAGCGTTGCCGTAGTTTGTGAATCGTTCGGTTCGCTCCCAGGTGTCCTCCTGAAGTACCGGCGTGCACTTCCTTCAAGACTTCCGGGACCTTACTCCGGGGAAGTACCAACTGTTCTCTCTGCGCCTTCCCATCGGGTGACTCCCATACCCGGAACAGCACGCCCTCTCTGGTCTTCAGCGAGTCCCATTGGGCCCAGTACGACTTTTAGGTGGCGCCCCTTGGTGCGGTGTCCTCCCAGGTTGGTCTTGTCCCTGCCTCCACTTCCCTCAAGAGTGGCCCCAAGTCTGCGTCCGCCAGCTGCTCCCTCCTCAGGCCTGCGCTATCCCAGCCGTCCGCAGGCACTGCCACAACTACTCGGTCTGCTGCGGCACGCTCCTTCTCTTCCACTCTTGTGCACTGACCGCACTCTACTGGACAGGGTCTTCGGGACATGGCGTCTGCGTTACCGTGGCTCTTCCCTCTACGATGTTCCGAGGTGAAGTCGTACTCCTGCAGCCTCTGGACCCAACGTGCCCTCTGGCCTTCCAGGTTCTTAAAGCTCAATAGCCAGGTTAGGGCGGAATGGTCAGTCCTCAGGTGGAATGGCTGACCGTACAGGTGCTTATGGAAGTGCTCCAAGGTCTTTACTACCGCCAATAATTCTCGTCGGGTGACGCAGTAGTTCTTCTCTGCCTTGGATAGCGTCTTGCTGTAGTAGGCTATCACCCGCTCATGGCCGTCCTGGATCTGCGATAGGACACCTCCAATGCAATGGTCGCTAGCGTCAGTGTCCACCATGAAGGCGCCACCTGGTTGTGGGAGACCCAAAATTGGAGCACTGTACAGGGTTTCCTTCAGGTGCTGGAAAGCGTTTTCGGCGTCCTCTGTCCACACATAAGGCCGGTGTTCCTCCGTCAGGCGGGTAAGGGGTTTTGCGATGTTGTCGGCCTTTTCCTCTAAATCATTAAGGCGGTCGTCTACTTGACCCATCCGCTTGCCCAGATTCGTGACGTCATCCTTCACGCCGGCCAACCGTTCCTCAAACTTGTCGGCGAGGACCTCGTTCGCCTCCCTCATCTCCGTTGTCAGTTCGGCCATCTTTGCGGTCATTGTCGTGGCCAAGTTGTTGCTTGCCGTTTCCATCTTCGCAGCCAGGTTGTTACTTGCCGCTTCCGTCTTCTCTGTTAATTCGGCCATCATTTCTTCCATCTTCTCCAAAATCTTTTCCAATGCCGCGTCCATGGCTGTAATGTTCGGTGCTGTTGTCTTCCCGCTTCCTGACACCAGTGTGACTTTGTGGGTTCGTGAAATGAAAAGTCCAATTTCACCACTCAAAAATGTTCTTTATTTCCACCGACTTACAGTTAAACACTTGCCAATTACACAAAATTACGTAATGCACACAATTACGATTCACCAGTTCGTCCGTTACCGTTCCGATGCACGTACACAATTACGTAAATTCTTCCGTTGCACAATCTTCTCTTCCACTAACACGGCGCTACTTCACTAGCACGTCAAGCACTGACTGACTTCGCTCGCTGCAGCCCCTTTTTATAGGAATATCGCCGTTTTCTCAACTTCTCTAGTTTCCAAGCGAAGGTTCCAGATGGCCGTGGAAGAGAGGGAAGGGGCCGCCAGCGCAAGTGACATTTCCTCTAATCTTCCCCCTCAGTTAGTGACAGGGACTGATGAGTGGGTGTGGCCCAGCTGCCTCGGGTTCCTTCCAGCGGTCGCCGGTCATCCCTTTCCCTAATTGGGTGACAATATACAGGATGAGTTAAAAAAAAAGCTTATTATGTTGCATGGACAACACAGTGGTGATTTTTCATTACCTTAAATTTTGCAAATTTTGTAAAAAGTTAATAATTTCTATGTGTTTATATGCCTGTTGTAATTGTTATTTGTAAATGATACTATCGATCTTAAACTGGTCCTTCATCTTAACGTAACCTTGAGTCAATGTAAACTTGGTGGTGGTTGGCATTTATCAGGGTACAAATCCCTGAATGCAATTGGTCCCTCAAAAGAGTAGGAGCTGCCTTCATGTAGGTTGCTATGTCTTCCAAACTTCATTGCTACAGTTACAGGTAGCTGGCATTTGTCTCTGTATAGCTCAAACGCAATTTACCTTTAAGAAACTGCTTTTACAGCGTTTACACAACATGACCGTGTGGCCTAATGGATAAGGCGTCGGACTTCGGATCCGAACATTGCAGGTTCGAGTCCTGTCACGGTCGAAGCCAGTTTTTTTTTTTTTTTTTTTTTTTTTTACTGTGTGCTAAAGCAACAATACTGTTAATGTTAAAATGTGATAACGAGGAAAGCGTTTACAGATGCACGAGAAGTACGAATTAAATTGTATAACTTATGAATGTATACTCGGTTATTTACTTTCTGGTATTCAGTATCGCTTAATACACTGAGACAATTTTTGGTGTTGTGTGAGCTAACATTAGATACTTTAAATTATTTGGACTTTTAAATGTGTTCAACCTGATGTAATTAATGTAACAGATTATGTCTGCATTAAAAAGTTACACAACTTTACCTAGCTCTGATTCAATGAAAACTTGATGTACCTCACTCATCGACGTATAAACCCCCGTTTAAAACATACCCTTGAAAATGTAGAACCTACCTTCATATAGCTGCTGTAAGGTAAATAAAATCTTATCTGTAATAAGTAGACAGTTAAGTTTACTCTTATATACCTTTCCCTCCCATCTCTCTCTCTCTCTCTCTCTCTCTCTCTCTCTCTCTCTCTCTCTCTCTCTCTCTCTCTCTCTCTCTCTCTCTCTCTCTCTCTCTCCTTGGTAAGAGTCAGGGCGGGGTAACCGCTTAGGCACGGCACGGCGTTCCGTATTGCACTACACACAAAATATAACAAAGAAATTTTGGCTAATGCATTTATGTATATGGGGAGACTGAGAGCACAGCAGTCGTGGCCGAGTGGTTAAGGCGTCTGACTAGAAATTAGATTCCCTCTGGGAGCGTAGGTTCGAGTCCTACCGACCGCGAGAGTACTTTTGTAAATATTAGTCGTACAAAGCAACCTAAAAATTGACTGGCGAAAGTATTTCTTATATGTATGTGATTGGTATTTTGTTTTGGGACTTTGAAAGCGAAAAGATCACAACTATCCGTGTTAAGTAATATTATAATCAAATATTTCTAAAATACCTCTGTGCTTTTTATAACAATGTTTAAAATTTCAGGCAGGTAATAAAATGTAAATAAGAGGAGGGTATTATGGTATACCATATTGTGGCGTTTTTTCCTCCACTCGCAGCAGATAGGAAGTAAGCCGACTGTTTGGAAGATCCAGGTCGAGAGTTGGTTAAATAAGAGTCATGAGATCTGTTCTCAGGTGTAGACTTTTGGTGACAGAAATAAAATTTCTTATGACTCCGATTTCGTAATATATTATGTAATTGTATAATCTGGATTACTATTCGCTCGAACTTTCTTTATTTTTAAGTTAATATTTGTGGCGATATAACAGGTCGTCTCGTTTCTCGATGACTAATCAGTCCCAAAGCTGGGAGCGACCTTTGTGATCGTCCCTCTTAATCATTCCTGGTCGAATTGTTTCTTGATGATTGAGTTTGATTAACTATATAATTTGATTGTATAATCTGGTGTCCACTCGTCACTGTTACGAATACCAAATAACTCTTTTTTACGATTATGGTTTTTCAGTTACAAAACTTTTATATTCACCGCGACATTTTTCATCGTCATGAAACAAGACTGAAGAACATATATCTATCTCAAGATTATTGATTTTCCGTAACTATCGTTACTCCTCTATTAATTTTGTGATTGGCCGATGTATTCCTACGTCACCGCATTACGCAATACAATTATTACTACGGCCAATCACAAAATTACACATATATTTTTGTTTTTAATATTGTCATTACATGGCCTACTAAGTCATATCAGAAAACAATATTCATATAAAAAGTCTAACTAAAACATATCGTTACAATGTATATATAACTTAACTGCTTTTTAAATATAAATTGGGAAATAACGGTGAGTGCATGCTATAACTGTGATGAACTTTCACTTGTAAAATAGTTGGTATTCATTTTGTTGGTAAAAATGCATTTAACAAAATTGTTACAAGTGGAGGTTAATATGAAATAGTGACCTATTATGGAATATGTGGTGTAAGAGATTTTTTTTTTTTTTTTTTTTTTTTTTTTTTTTTTTTTTTTACAAAACATGAAACTTGTTTGATTTAAAATGGACAAAACATACATCAGCAAATGTTTATAGGCCTAGATCGTATAGCAAGTCTAGAATAACAGAAAAAATAGGTTTTGTTTCATTTCATGAATTTAATTTTTTTTTAAATATACTCTGGATTTAACTTGAGTGAGATAAAATGCTTAAAAATTTGCCTGTAAAATCTTTTAAATATCACAAAGCACCCTTTATTCTGTAGGTAGTGAAATGACAACAACAAACTGTCAGCTCTCACTGCGGTGCATCATGGGAGTCTTTCTTTACTATTTCATGGCCCTCACATGATAGCAGAAGCACACAGAGTCGAAATCTTGGTATTCCGTACTTCCCGACTCTTCCGTAATACCCTCTTCTCCTCTACATCTCAATTTTACTTTCGCAATCACTATGAATCAGTGACTGATAAACCTCAAGACATAGACAAGAACTTCTTAAATTTAAAATGTAGATTTCGTTAAACACAATTTAACCTGCCTCCGAGATATTCGCTAGTTTTTATGGAATTTTCTAAATATTTATAACATAGGTTTTAGAATAATATTGAGCATTTTTTCCTAGACTATCGTATGTAAGGAGTGTCATTTCAAAGGCCGAATATAGCGATCATGTTTTAAATATTTCTATAGCTTCCTAATCTTGAATCCTGTTATAATGTCTAATGAAAACATTTCGAAAAATTTGTATTTATTCAGCATGATAATTAAATAAAATAATGAGTTTTTGTAAGAGTATTTTACAAAAACAGATAAATGGTAAATAGCAATAGGTAGAGAAAGTCGTGAGAAAGTGAAGTCTAAGGCCTTTCTTTGGTTAAAATTAGAACTTTTACCGAAATTGTTCTAGGCTCCCAATATTAATATCTGTTTATTAGTTTGTAACTCTTTCATAAAGTACGTTGGGATGTAGTTTAATCAAACACCCTGACATTGAATGAAGCTTGAAAATTGATTACGCAGACAGCTAGAACTGTACAATTTAAATACTGGAGGCGAAATTCACCAGTATAATGAATGAATAAAAATTATTCCTCCGGGCCGGATTTGAACCAGCGACCTATGGATTACTGAATTACATGTCCCACTAAAGTCCACCGCTCTACCAACTGAGCTACCAGAGGATGTGAAAATCATCTGCCTGAATCTCTTTTGAGAAGTGATGCATACTGTTAACGTGTTTTTTCACAATCAGCAAGGTCACTAGACGTCCTTCGATGCAGAATAAGACATGCAAATAGTGATCCACAATGTACAAACTAAAATTGTCTTGTTAGCATGAAAACTGTAGTGTTGGTGAATATTTGTTAAACTTTTAGTTGTCCGGCTTAACTTAACCGATTTATCCGGGAGGTGTCTTCTATTTGGGGTCCTTTGTTCACATATAGATCATCTTAAACCAGGGCGCATGTGCTGTGATTGTGTAAAAGTATTACTGCGTCGACCGGGAATTGAACTCGCGCCGCCCACGTGGCAGGCGAGCCTTCTACCACTTAACCACCGATGCTTCCTTGCAGTCTCTCCTGTAGGCTGAAAATTTCGTCGCCCGACATTCATCTGTTCAGTGCAAGGCAACATGTCGGCTGTAACCTAATGGGGTACCACACGCTAAGCGAAATTCTTGAATGTGGCATTGACTCTATGACAACTTTCGAAAGGGGTACTTAGCACCTTGATCTATTAATTTTGGGGTTTGTGCTCTTGAATAGAGTGTACCCGGGAGGGAGTGGTGAGTTGAGACGAGTTGACAACAAAGCGAATGGTTCCTAACAATTACGTATGTCAATTCCTCGCTGGCGGCTCATACAAATGGCACCCTTTCAGGAGCCCGGAACCTGTAGATCACCCTCGAAGATGAGGACGATGGTTTTCACTGAGCAAATTCCCTGCCATGCATACTGGAACTCTCGCTGACTCTTAGAAACCTGAAACAGCCAATCAGAATGAAAGGTGAAGTTAAATGAGAAGAGAAATTAAATACAGAGAGAAAAATTGGAGAAATGTAATTATCCTTCCCATCATTCAGCTAGTGACCCTAAAAAAGCGGAATAAAGAGTGTTTTTTGATATTTAAAAGATTTTACAGGCAAATGTTTAAGCATTTTATCTCACTCAAGTTAAATCCAGAGTATATTTAAAGAAAATTCAATTCATTGAAATGAAAAAAAACCTATTTTTTTCTGTTATTCTAGACTTGCTGTACGGTCTAGGCCTATAAACATTTGCTGATGTATGTTTTGTCAATTTTAAATCAAACAAGTTTCATGTTTTGTGAACTAAAATTAATTTTTCAGTCTCTTACAGCACATATTCCATAATAGGTCACTATTTCATATTAACCTCCACTTGTAACAATTTTGTTAAATGCATTTTTACCAACAAAATGAATACCAACTATTTTACAAGTGAAAGTTCATCACAGTTATAGCATGCACTCACCGCTATTTCCCAATTTATATTTAAAAAGCAGTTAAGTTATATATACATTGTAACGATATGTTTTAGTTAGACTTTTTATATGAATATTGTTTTCTGATATGACTTAGTAGGCCATGTAATGACAATATTAAAAACAAAAATATATGTGTAATTTTGTGATTGGCCGTAGTAATAATTGTATTGCGTAATGCGGTGACGTAGGAGTACATCGGCCAATCACAAAATTAATAGAGGAGTAACGATAGTTACGGAAAATCAATAATCTTGAGATAGATATATGTTCTTCAGTCTTGTTTCATGACGATGAAAAATGTCGCGGTGAATATAAAAGTTTTGTAACTGAAAAACCATAATCGTAAAAAAGAGTTATTTGGTATTCGTAACAGTGACGAGTGGACACCAGATTATTCAATCAAATTATATAGTTAATCAAACTCAATCATCAAGAAACAATTCGACCAGGAATGATTAAGAGGGACGATCACAAAGGTCGCTCCCAGCTTTGGGACTGATTAGTCATCGAGAAACGAGACGACCTGTTATATCGCCACAAATATTAACTTAAAAATAAAGAAAGTTCGAGCGAATAGTAATCCAGATTATACAATTACATAATATATTACGAAATCGGAGTCATAAGAAATTTTATTTCTGTCACCAAAAGTCTACACCTGAGAACAGATCTCATGACTCTTATTTAACCAACTCTCGACCTGGATCTTCCAAACAGTCGGCTTACTTCCTATCTGCTGCGAGTGGAGGAAAAAACGCCACAATATGGTATACCATAATACCCTCCTCTTATTTACATTTTATTACCTGCCTGAAATTTTAAACATTGTTATAAAAAGCACAGAGGTATTTTAGAAATATTTGATTATAATATTACTTAACACGGATAGTTGTGATCTTTTCGCTTTCAAAGTCCCAAAACAAAATACCAATCACATACATATAAGAAATACTTTCGCCAGTCAATTTTTAGGCTGCTTTGTACGACTAATATTTACAAAAGTACTCTCGCGGTCGGTAGGACTCGAACCTACGCTCCCAGAGGGAATCTAATTTCTAGTCAGACGCCTTAACCACTCGGCCACGACTGCTGTGCTCTCAGTCTCCCCAAATACATAAATGCATTAGCCAAAATTTCTTTGTTATATTTTGTGTGTAGTGCAATACGGAACGCCGTGCCGTGCCTAAGCGGTTACCCGCCCTGAATCTTGCTAACGCGGAAAAATTTCATGTATTTCGAGGAGGGGGTTGTTGTAATGCTCATGTCTCCACTTTCTTTCCACTTCACGTTGTATAACACAGCTTATACAGCTTATTAATGAACTAAACCGAAATAATTCCAGCGATTGTAGACTTGACTAATGTAAGCAAGTTGAGATAGGCAATGCATGTTCTGCGGTTAAACATAATACAGTTATTTGTGTTAAACATAAATTGCATAGATGCTGATAAGCGGGTATTAAACTGAGACGGGTGAATGAATTGAGTGAAATGGTGCTCAAATGAGTCCATGGAGCTTAGCGTTATCTGGCATTTGTCTTGAAGGATAAAGGAAAACCCTGGAAAAAACCTTATTCAGGTAACTCACCCTGACCGAGATTCGAACACACTACCTCTTGAACGTGAGACAGACACGCTACCATCTGCGCTACCGAGGCGGGCATTTAGAGAGTGGAAGTGCGTAAGAGAGAGACAGAGAGAGCTAAAAGAATGGGAGGGAAAGGTATATCGGAGTAAACTTAACTGTCTATACTTATTACAGACAGGTTTTTACCTTTCAGAAGCTATATGAAGGTAGGCTCTACATTTTCAAGGGTATGTTTTAAACAGGGGTTTATACGTCGATGAGTGAGGTACATCAAATTTTCATTGAATCAGAGCTAAGTAGGGTTGTGTAACTTTTTAATGCAGACATAATCTGTTACATTAATTACATCAGGTTGAACACATTTAAAAGTCCAAATAATTCAAAGTATATAATGTTGGCTCACACAACATAAAAAATTGTCTCAGTGTATTAGGCGATACTGAACACCAGAAGTAAGTAACCGAATATACATTCATACGTTATACAATTTAATTCCTACTTCTCGTGCATCTGTAAACGCTTTCCTCGTTATCACATTTTAACATTAACAGTATTGTTGCTTTAGCACACATAAAAAAACTGGCTCCGACCGTGACAGGACTCGAACCTGCAATCTTCGGATCCGAAGTCCGACGCCTTATCCATTAGGCCACACGGTCATGTGGTGTAGACGCTGTAAAAGCAGTTTCTTAAAGGTAAATTGCGTTTGAGCTATACAGAGACAAATGCCAGCTACCTGTAACTGTAGCAATGAAGTTTGGAAGACATAGCAACCTACATGAAGGCAGCTCCTACTCTTTTGAGGGACCAATTGCATTCAGGGATTTGTACCCTGATAAATGCCAACCACCACCAAGTTTACATACGTTAAGATGAAGGACCAGTTTAAGATCGATAGTATCATTTACAAATAACAATTACAACAGACATATAAACACATAGAAATTAACTTTTTACAAAATTTGCAAAATTTAAGGTAATGAAAAATCATCACTGTGTTGTCCATGCAACATAATAAGCTTTTTTTTTTCCGCTCATCCTGTATATCGATACCCGTTCTAGATCAGTAATGCCTTACTCTTGTTAGTTTATGTGAACCCCATGAAATCTATAGACTACACAGGGGAACTGACGGGGACAAAAATTAACTTAAATCTATCACGAGTAAGCAAGTAATGTCAACTAACAACGCTAGCATCTGTTAACAACAGGGGACTTGATCAACCCAACTATACCGTACTTATCAGTCTTATTACGAGCAATTACCCCTTTCTCAAAACAATATAATCTGGTTTACATGTGTGTTGTAGGTGCAAGAAATGTTCACATTATCTAGGAAGACAGAAAAGATCACTTACAAGTAGATTATCCTTACAGTTAAAATAGGTACATGTTTACACTCGATTAATTTTATGTGCAATGTTTATTCATCAACACAGTGTAATACATTTGACATCGATATTTCAGTAGTTTGAAGCAATTCCAATTGCTAGTTAAGATATTTATAACTAATTGGGATTATGTATTTAAATTTATGTATAATAAACTCTTTTTATATCAAGGAGTTTTAAAGTTGGATATGTATGGATTTACTGTCTTTAGTTGTGTCAACATCTTCATCCCTTCTGCTCTGTTTTGCGTTAACGGGGAAGCTTCATTTCTAATTGGTTAAAACGATTGTTATATGGAAGTTTGCTAGAAATTATTTTTACACTTTAATTTTCAAAACTGAATTAAATAGTGAGTTTAAATTGGAGTTCCCCAACAAATGAGTTATTTCATATTGAGTTAAAATTATAATAAGAGACCAAATTTAAGATACCTAGATACATTTCCATAAATGTCGTGAAGAATTATTTATTCCTGTTAAGCTGTATCTCATAAAGCATATTTTTTTTAAAACGGTGTATAAGTATAGTCAATAGTCAATATATTTTAGTGTAGCTAAAGGTGATTCTGTCCTTCAATTGCATCAGTACTTGTTTTATACTGCTTGAAGGTAACATATAACTATGGAACACCTAAATCCTTACTCCCCTCGAAAGGGAAAAAATACACTGCATCGGCCGGGAATCGAACCCGGGCCGCCCGCGTGGCAGGCGAGCATTCTACCACTGAACCACCGATGCTGACATGTACAGTTGTTCTATAACGTGCAATTTCTTTTTAGAAGTAAGCGTAATATTGCTATAAATGCATTGTCCCTATTGTCACCAGGGTCTAAGATATTCCTTTCAAGATAACCTTGGTTTTGATTGCTAGTAGATAGTTATTTGAAAAACTCGTCACGCCAGAGCAGCAGTGAAGAAGAAAAACCATTGCATCCTGATTATAGCGGCCATGAGAAAGTATCATCTTTTAATCTCTCATTTCTTTCTCACCCGTCATCCTACGCGTTACTTTCTAGCAAACGGCCAGGCCCATTACGTGGAGATATGCTTCATAACATTCGTCTTCTAATGATATTATTATTTAAAGAAAATAGTGTAATAAATATTTTCATCACCGAATTTCAGTTACTTTCAGGTATATCTGTGATTGCAATAAATAAATATGTCAGCTCCCTGGACCAGAAAGCCAACACTGTCCGGCTGGGGCTGCCGAGATGCTAACCACATCTCCCCGTATCGGTTGGATGATCGCCCATTTATCTGCCTTGCGTATGTGGGTGTGAGGCCGGCAGTTGGGTTGGAAAGCCTTGGGCCTCTATGGGCTGTTCCGCCATGGGTTATTATTAAATATATCAGCTGGCGAATTTAAGCTTTATGCCTCTTCCGGAACAATTCCTTTGTAACGTAAAAACATTTTGCTATGTATAGTTTATATGTTACCAATAATCTTAGTAAGCCTTTTACTAATACACTTCAATTTCGTGTAGCTATATAGCAATTGGAAACGTGTAGATAAATTGTCTTCAGCGTCCCACAGCTGCATACTATCTTAGTTCCATAATTGTAGCGTTTAACCGAATTTTTCATGCGTACGGACCGACAAAAGGACGAGACGAAGCTAAGGCGTTTTGCACAAAGAATATACTCCTAAAAACAGGACCCGAAGCTGCTAATAACAGGTTGTAAAAAGGTACTGACGTATCTGATTTTATCAGCCGTAAAAATGTTTAGCTTGATCTTTCTTTATATAGCACTATTAGGGGACAGTTTCCTATGACAATTTCATTTATTGGGTCTTAAAAGGCATATTCTAACTTTTTTCAGGTCTTTGCTAATATTTATCCTTATTTCCATGATAAAGTCAATTTTTTTGTAGTGTAACTGATAGTTTGACTAATATAAGTTACCTAGGAAATAACGACAGTGAAAAGAATTATTTAGATTTATGTCTAGTGGAACATTGTTTGCAAAGTTTAACTGTAGTAGGACATGTAATTCAGTATTCCATAGATTGCTAGATCAAATCCACCCCGGAGTAACAATCTTTATACATTCATTATACGGGCGAATTTAAATTGTACAGCTTTTCTGAAACAGCAGATGTGCACTTTACTTACAGTGAATCAGGAGGTAATGGGTTAGCTCCTGCAGCGCTTTGCATGGAACGGCATCCCGATATGCGCTAACTTCGTCAACCAAACCTCCAATAAGTCGAAAGACGTTTGTTAGAGAGAGAAGAACCTTTCCGGTCAACTTGGGCATTACGTGTGTTGCATGAACTCCACGCACAGTGCAATTCGAGGAGAATGTAGAGCGAAGCATTGCACAAAGTCATCCACCAGCACACGTTGCACCTCCATTAGGCACTCATCATGTTAGGGTATGGCAAGACAACTTCATCCATTTCACCCACAAAAGGTGCAAGCACTAAAACCCGAAGATCAAGGCTATCGGCTACCATTTTGTAACGGCGCTTTACTCCAGCAGCCTGAATTCTTTTCATCAGTATTGCTCACTGAGTAGGCCTTGTTCACCAGAGATGGTCTAGTACTAGGCCTGGTGTGGGACTATGTCAATATACATACTGTCCTGGAGAACACTCACCAACCGACGCTTTCAGTCAGCATATGGGTTGGAATAATTTCAGATCATGTCATTGGCCACACCTACTCCCTCCTCGGTTAAATGGACATGTTTATCTTCATGTGCTACAGAATTTTTTAAAGGCATGTTTAGAAAATGTGTCCTTTCATATTCGTCATCAAATATGACTACAACTTGACAAACTCTGACCCATTTCACCCATTTCTCGAGAGTTCTAGTTCTTTGTTCTAGCTATCACGATTGTTGGAGAACATTCTGGAATGTGAGTAATCTATAAAAAGGGTGCCCGCCCGCCAAAGTGAGTCAGTCGTTAATTGTACTCGCGTGCGTGAACAGCTGGTGTGCCGTGTCGATGACCTTGTAAATTTTATTGTGTATGTGACGTAATTCTGGTCTGGTGTGTACGAGGTGTGTTTCTACAGAAATAAAGTGCCATATATGGTGTTTGTAATCTGGACTTTGAATTTCACGAACCCACAAAGCCACAGTATTTAAACCATGTTTTATGCTGTCCGATGGATCGGAAGGAGTCCAACTGTAGTTTGGGCAGTACGCACTCCCGAAAACTGACTTTTGTTTTGGCTGGGAGATAGTCACCTCAAGTTTCAAGTGTATGAAACACCTATTACCTCAGAAGAGGAGCTAACTGCCTCAATAATCGCAGCATAATTATAAAGTTAGACACATACAAGGAATTTACACTGAAAATGCATGACGCAATTCCGAGTGTTCCTATACAAACATGGCGTAAATTGTTGTATTTACTTTTTATTTTATGTAAGTTTGTTCACCCTTTAAAACACCTCCCATTTACATTTATTACATCTGCAAGTATTAAGAAGGATTCAACCTTTGTTAGAAAAAATTTTAATTAATTGCACTGACAATGTGAAATTGCTCCGTAAAATATGCATTTATATAGGAATAAAAAGCTTACACCAAATATAAAAAAACACCAACAAAGTAACGAAACAAAAATAAACATCAATGACTAAAGAGTGAAGGAGATTCGAACACTTTCACCTTTCTTCTGAAACTTAGTGTCATAGCCATTGCATCAGAGGGAAAGCTTTAGGTCGTCTCCCTGTGTTTTGCACCCAAGTGGTACCATCAGTAGCATTAGTGTACTGGAACTTTGGAAACTTACGTCTGCAACTTTCTTATTTGTACATCAGGCCATAAGTCCTCTATCTCAAATTACTTGTTTAATATATCTCCTCTTGTTTTAAAATTACTTCGCTGTAGTTCATTAACTTCCTGTATAAAGAAGTACCTACTTTGAACCCCTCCAGAATTGTAGACATAAACATGCAACTGGTCTTATAATTGTGAGGTACGCATATACTTATTTTAATTGTTGAATTAATTCAGACTTAGGTTCCCTATTAGAAGAAGCGGCTGTAGGTACACAAACTCAGCTAGTGCCTGACCTTGGTAAGATAGTTATCTGCAGTGCTCTTATTGGAGAGGAACCTGTCTTGGTAGACGATCTCTGAAAGTCGCCGAAATAGCTCAGTTGGGAGAGCTTTACACTGAAGATCTAAAGGTACCTGGTTCGATCCCGGGTTTCGGCATATTAATTTTTGATCCCTTAATTTCCTTTATTTAAGAGATGTTGTAAAAATGGTTTGGATTAGCTCTATAAATTTCAAAGCTATCAAAAATTAAGAAATCTGTCATGTATGTCAAATGAAACTGGATGAAGCATTCACAAAAATTATAAATGGTATTTCTGACAATTCCACAGCCTCGGTTCATAATAGCGAACATAAACGTGTCGAAAGAGTACACAAAATCGTACTGACTACATCGGCAAACAATTATATTGAAACAAAAGAAACTTTTTTACCTAACATAACAGGGCAACAATCAATTTGAAAACATATGTACAGATTACAAGTGTATAAGTGAATATGGACATGGTGGTTAATTTTCTTAAGACTAAATGAACTTTCAGATAAAATATTTTTAAAGGTGATATGAGTAAGCCTTCAGTAGATATCACATACAGTAAGCGCAAGTAGATTATTGACATATTAAACTTAGACACTGCAATTGTTGCAATATGGCATTTCTTGTACGACAATCAAGAGCTTCGTACTCATAAATGTTACAAAAGAGGAAATATTATGAATACGTAATTTACCTACAACGTTCCAGGTTGTGCAAATCTAACATATATCAGAGTGAGTAGTGCAGTTATATAATTAACCTATTATAAATGCTCTCCATAAAACGCCATGCAGGGGGAACATTATCTATGTCTGATAGAGGCAGGAAAAGAAGCATTTCCCAGAATGTTAAAAGTATGAATGGTGGTGAGCTCTCTCTCTCTCCTTCAATATGACTATAGTTATTTAGTTACATAAATTAACAAATCACTTAACAAATAAATACAATATCTACCAAACACTATACCTATATGTAGATAGGGAACAGTCTACCTTGGTGGGAACATCCTACTGTGCGGAGAGAGGTGTTTCAAGGACCCGTGAACTGCTACGTCAATTGGAATTCTATCTGGGTTTTTAATACTTATAGGTAATATAAACAGGTGCGTCTGTTACCTATATGAATTACCACAAAGATTACTAAAATAAGAATATTAAATGCTAAAATTACAAAACATGAACTTAATATCTAGAGGGTCACCTGTTCAAGTCCTGCCGTGGGCATGGGTATTTTTAAGTAAAGTGTATTTGTGTAAAAACTGGGAGAAAGACATTAAAACAAAGGGAAACAAGAGGTCCCGAGTTTGAATCTCGGCCAGGGTGAGTTACCTGGATAAAGTTTTATCCGGGGTTTTCCCTTATCCTTTAAGACGAATGTCGGTTAGCTCTAAGCTCCACGCACGCTGTACACATTTGAGCACCATTTCACCCAATTCATTCACCGTCCGATATGACTTAACGTTGGAGGACGTAAATTCCACAAAAAAGGAAACAATAAAAAACCGTAAAAGAAACATATACATAGAGAGATGGCCAAGTAAAAAATAGCAAACATTGGTAGAAGATATTTAACAAGATTTTGGAAAATTTCTTCGAAAAGTAATTCGCTGATTATTGAGATACGCCTGCACGGCATTGATATCCTAAGGGTATGGTCCCTTCAGTGAATATTAAAAAATGTGTTCGACCGTGACAGGACTCGAACCTGCAATTTTCGGATCCGAAGTCCGACGCCTTATTCATTAGGCCACACGGTCACTCGAAACAAACTGAAAACAATTTTCAGAGTATACAGCATGTTCTTACAGGGTTGAAGTACGTGAGAGACAGAGACAGAGCGTGGGAGGGAAAGGTATAGATGATAAACTTAAGTGCCTGTGCTTACTACAGACAGGTTTTTACTCTATAGCAGCTATGTGCAGGTAGGTTATACATCTTTAAGGGTAAGTTTTAAACAAGGGCTTATACAGTCGATGATTAACCTCAATTAAGTTTTCATGTTATCATAATATCATTATTTACCATTTTGTAAAGCGGTGTCTCTTTTTCAGTGCAGACATAATTAACCAGAATTAGTTACATCAGTTTAAACACATTAAAATACAGGTAATCTATAAGTATTTTTGATCTGTCATTACTGTATCAGTGAACTTAAAATATTAATATTTGAATAGCAGTCAAGCTACGAAAGCAAATATATTTTTGGAGGACTGAAAATAAGATTCAAGGCGTAATAGCGGTGGTTAACATAAAATCAACAAAGCACTTGCAAGTTACATACCTATATAATAATGGCAATCATAAATGAGGACTCATAGGCTACTTGCTTTAACATGTCCAAATACTATGAATTTAATTTGCACTAAAGTCTGTTGAATTCCGTCTAGAAAAAGCGCATTTAGAAAGAAATTCTTTGAAACTAATTGTTTTGTATGGCAATGAGCGCTTGTTTAGCAATTGTCAGTATTAGGTTAAAATATGAAATAATTTTTACCTGGCAACCAAACCTTCACAGATGTCGTTGTGTAGTGATAAACATTCTCCAGGCAGCAAGTTAACATATTATGGTGTGAATGCGACTTAAAACATTAATTGAAAAAAATTTAGAAATAACTACAATTTGCTATTTTCAACTCCACAATAACTCTAAAGAACCTGATACTCTTGACATATGTATTCTCAGACAACAACGGTTGTTTAGTGGTAGTAATAATGGTACAAACGCTCTAGTCCAGTACGCCTCGACCATACCCGCTCACATTCCTTTAAGCCTCGGCACTCGCCAGCTAGAGAGTTATGACTAAAAGTTACACATTTCTCCACTACCCACCGTATGGCGCTGGTTGATTACCCCTCTGCCACCCTGTTCCAGCTTACAGCTGCGATGTGTTGACATTACAAACGCAGAAATTTCCGAAGCAGTGGTTTGCAGTTTAGGAATTTAGGTTTTTCAAACACTTCCGTTCTCGCAGAAGCAATGCACCTTAATATCACAGGCATATAATGTTTGCATATCAGTTCACTTAGCAGTTCTGAATGCTTTCAGTTCTCTGCACACACGAGATAAGAAGAATGTTGCATTGCTGGCATTATGTCTTTCTCTAGGCTTTTTCTCACACATACTTTAGGTAGCTTAGGTACAGCAGTTGTTATACCTTTCTCTATAACTGCCAAAAGAGAAACAAACTCTGGAGATAGATAATAGAACGTGGAGTTTTCGTCCCTTTTGAATATTAGATTTACAAGGGATGCTGTACACTTGGCGCTAGAAACTTTAGTAAGACAGATGGCACAAGAGAATTCGGCCGCTATATTTTAAACTATAAAATCTCCTATATATGCCAGTGATAAGTGGACAGTTGCATGAAACGAGGCTGTCTAGGAAGAATAGAAAAAAAAAAACTAAGTAAGTAAACAGTTAAAAGCAGTTTAACAATATACGTTAGTATGTCTTATAAGACAGAAATTCACATTACCTTCAATGTTATTCAATTCGCTCAATATTACGATTATTGTGTCTGGAAGCTGTGTTGCAGTGTACAATGGTGTCTTTATCAATAATTGAATTGATTTACAAAAATCATTGGTTTCATAGTAAAGTAATCTTTGTCCATTTGCTTGCTGCTTGATTACAAATTTTTGTGCCTTTTATTTGCTCCACATAATTTACATCTCAAGGTGTTATTCTCCCTTTCCGATCTCTTTAATTTGGAAATTATGTCTTACTCAATCTGAATTGCATCGCAGTTATAAGTACGTGCATCTGTGACATGATCCAGCGCATTAACATCAGCAGCACTGTTAACGCTTTCTCTGCTAGAACTGCGTCTCCGTTTTCTGCTTTCTGTGTGTAAGCGTATTTTTGAAATTTGTCGCCTTGGTGTTGCTTGTTTCACTAATTTATAATCTGGGTAGTTCGAAAAAATGCTTGGAATACTTCCTGTTTTCAGCAGTTTAATTTCACAGCCTGGCTTATAGTCGTCCTCAGTAAAATGCAAACTGCACAAGACTGTTGAAGTAGATTTATCATTTACCACTAAATTAGAACGCGATGTAGGTTTAAGCCATTGTTCACGTAGTTCTTCTTCTACTGGAAATTCATGGAAACTGGTCCCTTTTGATTTTCCTTTCTTACTTTTACAGAAGGGTACGCAACAATGCACCATCTGAAATATAAAGTATTGAGCTCATAATTGCTGCTATGTTGTTTGTTGTAATTATTGCAACTACTGTTATAATGATGAAGATAAAATAATAAAAATAATAATATAAATAATATAATATAACGTAATTCTTACATTTGGAGCACTGCTATGTATGGATCGGAGACCTGGACTTTGGAAAAACGGAGAGCTTTGAAATATAGTGCTGACTATTGTAAACTTTTTTACTATAAAGCTGTCATGGAAAATCTACCTTCTAAGATAATGAACTGCCATCATTTAAGGCACAACAGTAAAAGCAATAATAATAAACAATAAAATTTTGTGCTCATACTTATGATTACTTATATTATCTCTTATTTATACCCAGTTTTCTTGTTCGCTTACTTTAGATTGGTGTCAACAGCGCTTCATGTAAAATTAACTTTCAATACTAATTGAGACCATAAAATTTGTTCAACTGTCACCACAAAATCAAATGTCGGCAAGGCCACTTAGGGATCAGCTTTGAGAGCCCCAAGCGGCAAAAAAGGCAAACAGCGCTCGGTCGCTTAAATGCGTAGGAATCCGAATGACTGCCGGGGCTTTAAGGAATGTGAGCGGGCTATGCCTCGACGCAGGTCAGCTACTCGTACAATATTAGATTTTATAATAGAAAATAATCTGTCTCCAAAGCTTTCAATTACTAATATTACATCAGCCCGCTGGTGCGTTCGGAATTTTGTCCCACTAGGAGTTCTTTTACTAGCAGTAGATTCACTGACGTGCAGTTTAGTACATTTAAAACCACTGATTTGGGTCGGGCCTGAACCCGACATACCTATATAGATCGACGAATTTGTAAGAACAAACTAACTTGTTTTAACGCATTCTGATAACATAAGTTGGTATATCTCTGAAATGTCAAAACAATTATCACTTACAACATCAGACTTTGAAACAATATACTAAGAAGTTTAAAAGAATACAGCTTGATAAGCTTAAACTGGAATAAATGGCTTAACTATCACTAACAACATTCAAAATGAGTTGGCTCAAACGACACAAAAAATGTTAAAGGTTAATGTTACCGTACATTAAGCGATACTGAATACCAGAAAGTAAATAGCCGAAAATACATACATTATTCAATATAATTCGGTGTTTTCGAGCATCTGTAAACGCTTTCCTCGTAATGACGTTTTAACATTAACAGTATTGTTGCTTTAGCATATACTAAAAAACTGACTACGACCGTGACAGGACTCGAACCTGCAATCTTCGGATCCGAAGTCCGACGCCTTATCCGTTAGGCCACACGGTCATGCGAGAGAGCTCTCTTGTTGAGGCTATATTGGGTTCTATGGTACAGGCCAATAGAGAGATGCTGTGTTTGTAACAGGGAGATTTGGACGCCACAGCAACATATCTGCAGAGAGCTCTTGCTCCTTTCAGGGACCAATTTCATTCAGGGATTTGTACACTGATCAACGCCAGCCATCACCAAGTTTTTATTACATCAAGGTTATGTAAATATGAAGAACCTGTTTAGAACCGCTAGTATAATTCACCAACAACGATTATATCAGGCATATTTACACATAGATATTATTGTTACTTTTAAAAATGTTGCAAAAGTTAAAGTAATTTAACATAATTAGGCCCATAAAACTTTCATGTGATGTTACTTTTTTTTTATTTTATTCAATGATCGATCAGCAGTACATGCTTTACAGATCCTTGTTGGCTAATTGAATCTCTATGAACTATATAATAACATGTAAGGAAAACCAAGTTGGCTCCTATTATCTTCTTAACACTGTGAAACAGGAGAAAAATAAGTTAATTAATACAAACAAGTAATCAAAGAGATAAGAACAACAGTCATTGTGAAACAATATTCATAGTTTTTTCAATCAGAGTCACTAAGGAGGAGATCCTGTGGGAGTCGTCTCTTCAGGCGCGTGGGCTGGCGGGTTCGTACGCCGATGTCGTACATCACAGCTCCTGGAACATCTGGCAGGTTTGGAAAGAAGCGGGAGGCGATCTGACGTATGTACTGGTGAAGAGGAAGGAGACCAAGTTCTTTATGCAGTTGTTGATTTCTTACGTACCAAGGGGCATCCGTGGCGATGCGCATAAATCGATTTTGCAGGACCTGTAGCCTTCGGAGATGAATGTTGCTAGCCGAACCCCATACCTGGGAAGCATATGTGATAAGTGGCCGGACAAGAGATGTGTGATGTTACTGAATCACTGAACAGAAAATATTAATATTTGAGTAAAATTCTCATTCCTTTTTCTAAAACAAATATGTACGATGTTTTAGTATCATATACCTTCTTCTAAAACTTCTGGAAACAGACGGAAAGAGCGAGAACAATGGCGCAAAATAATACATAAAGCTACTTTATTGTTACCGACCAGTACTAGCCCTTTAATCACCGTCCCTGGTCATCCTTAGTCAACATTAGTACTTGATTCTCTTCCTAGAAAAGAGGACCAAACATTTCCTTAACTCTTGAGTCTTAATGAGGAAAATTTATAAGTATTGGCCTCATATACTTCTGTACATGTTTACACTCCATTAATTTTAGGCACAATGTTTGTTCATCAACAATGTAAAGGGCATTTGACTTCGATATTTCAGTAGCTTGAAGCAATTATTATTGGTAATTTACCCGTTTAAGCTAAGTAGATCGGCTTCTATGTTTAAATTTATGTATCATAAACCATTTAATACAATTGGTTTCCTATATGAATTAGCTTTATTTAGTTTGTGCGCACATCTTGATCCTGCACGAGTTGTAATCTATTTTGCGTTTAACGCAAACGACTCATTTCTGATTACTTAAAACAATTGTTATATCATCAATATCTGCTGTGCGCACTACAAATTATTTGTACAGTTTAATTTTCCTAAAATGAATTAAGTAGTGAGTTTAAACTGCATTCCTACCAAAAACGAATTACTTCACATTGAGTTAAAATTATTGTAATATTCCATCTTTAAGCTACCTGCAACATTTTGAATAATTTTGTAGAAAATTATTTGTTCTAGTTAAGCAGTGTTTCAAAAAGTGGATGTCTTGAACACTATTTGTAATCTAAATTAGTTTTCAGTATATCTCCAAGGTAGGTGGTGGAGATTTTCTCCTTCAATTGCATTGATGCTGCTTGCAGGTAACATATAATCATACAACCGTTAACCTCTTAATACCAGTGAAGGAGGTAAAAAATTGACTGCATCGGCCGGGAATCGAACCCGGGCCGCCCGCGTGGCAGGCGAGCATTCTACCACTGAACCACCGATGCTGACTTGTGTATAGTGTTGCATAACCTATAATTGCAGTACACAAGTGAGCTTAAAGGTTCGTTGAATCTATTTTGTCTGTAGAAAATAGATCTAATAGAATATAAATAGAATATAGAAAATAGATGTAATAGAAATAGATATACGACAGTATTTTTTTTCAAGATAAGCCTGGCTTAAAGATTACTACTACAACTCTTGCTAATAGAAATATAACTTGAGCAGCTCATCACAAAAGCGCAGCAATGAAGATTATAGCAGTCCTGAGAAAGTATCGTGTTTTAATCTCACTTCTTTCTCACCCGCCATTCTACGAGTTACCTTCCAGTAATCGGCCAGGCCCATTTCGTGGAGATATTCTTCCGAAATCTCGGCTTCTTGTGATAATACTGTGACTGCGTGGGAAATCGGGCTTGCAGAAATCTAAACAACTTTCGCTGCAATAAAAAGACGTGAAATTCACAATCAGATGTCTTCAAGGCTGACTCGGTGACTTGCTGCATTAAAACAAATGAATGAAATCACTCCGGTGCACATCAATCGTCGACTGTCGTAATAACCAACAAACAACTGCCGCGGTAACACCTTCAACGGTTTTTATATCCTCGGCCATTGCTTCTAAGAAATTGTAGAAGTTTGGATAACATTCGCGGCGGCAAAAGAAAGACAGAGCATTCATGAGCCTCTCTCTGTCATTTTCTTCCTCTTGGCAAGCGCCCCGCTCTGGCTGGTAGCAGCCCAACAATGCCATAGGGTGACAATGTTATTTAAAATAAATAGAGTAATAATTACTTTCCCCGTGGAAATTCAGTTACTTGCGGTAATATGTGTGATAACAATACATAAATAAATGAATCAATAAATGCATATATAAATAAACATTTTATCTTGTGAAGTCATGCCTTATGCCTCGTTCAGAAAAATTCAGTTGTAACCTAAAATCAGAAGCGTTTTGTCATGCACAATTGATATTTCACCAACAATCTTCGTAAGACTTCTACTAACATACTCTCAATTTCATGTAGCTTTATCGGAAATGAGAACGTGTTGATAAGTCGTCTTCTGACCCCCATAGTTGGACGGCATGGTCAAAAGATACATCAAGACCCTAGAAGAACACCTGAGAAAGGTTGTGGCCAGCCATCAGCGAGACTGGGACGTCGAGGTGCCATTGTTCTTGCTGGCTTAGGTAGCTCATCAACACACGACACCATTGGGATGACTTCTTAGTTCCATAACTGTAGCGCTTAGTCCAGTTATTTCATTGTACGGACTGATAAACGGACGAGGCGCAACTAAGGTATATTGTACAAAGAATATTCTGCTAAAAAGTAGGACCAGAAGCTGCCAATAAAAGGTTGTAAAACGGAGTGACGTCATCTGAGTTTACCATCCGTATAAATATTTTTCTTGGCCTTCTTTTTTATAAACTAGAAAGTGGCGGATTCTTATGGGCCCTAAAAGTCATATTCTCAGTTTTTCAGATATTTGCTCATATTTATGCTTATTCCCATGAAAAAGTTATATTTTGAGGATTATAGTGTAGTGTCACTGGTAGTTTGACTAATATAAGTTTCATACAAAATAACGACAGTGAAAAGAAAACATTAAATTTATGTCGAGTGGAACATTCTTTGTAAAGTTTGTTGTGTTTCACCAATTTTTCTGATCCTCGAAAGCACACATCATTTCTTATCAGTATTGTCGCGAGCCCATTGTTGATCTAGGCAGCGCCGGTGACTAGTTGAAAGGGAAGGGCGTGCAGTGTGTAGGTGAAAGCTTACCGAAACGGCGGGGAAAAGGGGAAGGATTTCTCGAGAGTTCTAGTCCTTTGTTCTAACCATCTCGATTGTTGGAGAACATTCTGGAATGTGAATAATCAATAAGAAAGGGAGCCCGCCCGCCAAAAGTGTCAGTCGATAATTGTACAGATGTATTTTTTATCTTGAAAAGTGCAGAGCGAAGCGCAGTGGTATCTGGACGAGTCCACCTCAGAACGGTTGCAACTGGATGGAAGGGCAGGTCAGTTGCATACCAGTTGTGAGCAACTAAACACGTGCAGAGCTACTCGGTAACACTACAGCTTGTTTCAAAATGTGCTTGTCTCCTGGTTCCAAGAGAGCATTTATAAATGACGCGTCCTAGCAGCACATTAGGAAATAAAGTGCTATATTTAAAAACACCAGAAGTAATAACCAATATCAATAGATTTATAAAAAAAAGGATAAATGGTCTGGGTCAGCCATAAAAATCTGGGGAAGGGTATCTGAGGAAACAGTTGTGTCTGAAAGCACTTTAGGAGAGTTATTAAGGAAAGAAAAGCCATTGGTGCTAGTGCAACAACGTCCTTCTCTATGTCCAGTAAACACAGATTAAGAACATGCACAAAATCTAATTTGGATGTTTTAATTTAGAAGTAGTTAGGCGAACTCTGAACAATTTTTAAAGCACAGAAAAACAAAGAACAACTTTGAAGAAAGTGCTTATGAAGCTAAAAATTCTACTGACCTCCAAGGCAGTGTCTGAAAATTTAGAAGAGTACTTTTGAAGGCAGGATTATTTGAAAAAAAAAAAAAAACACTAAGCGTGACAGATAAATTTTAATCTAACATCGCACCATACGTGCAGAAAGGCTTAAGTATTTACGAAATATTCGGAGATATCGAAGTGAAGTTTATATAGTTTATATGGATGAAACTTATATAAATACAGCACATACTGGACCATATGCCTGGAGTGAAATACGTTACAGGGACTCTGCAGCGATATTGAAAGGCCGACAGCTGTTTATCATGCCTCCTGGAGGAGAACAGGGTTTTGTTCCAAATGCCTAAGTACTATTTAAGAGCCAACAAAATCGTGGAGATTACTACCATAGTAAGAATTACAACTTAGTTTATAAGAGCTGCAAAACTGGCTTCGAGAATGAAATTTGGTTTTAGATACCTTATGCACCGCCCTCCCCTCTCATAATCTTACGAGTGTGACGCATTGTGACGATTGGTGCACTATCCCCACCACAGTTGCTACTCATCCCTACCGCGCAGGATTCCTGTCAAGATAAAATAATACATCTGTACTCGCGTACGTGAACAGCTGGTGAGCTGTGTCGATAAGTTGTATTGTGTACGTAACGTAATTCTTGGACTGCTGTGTACGAAGCGTGTTTCTACGGAAATAAAGTGCAATTTTTGGTGTTTGTAACCTGGACTTTTCATTTCACGAACCCACAAAGAGTCACAGTATACACCAACTCTTAATTAAGAGTTTGAAAACTAAGCTTAAGTTGCTCTGGTAGCTCAGTTGGTAGAGCGGTGGACTGAAGTGGAGCATGTATTTCAGTAATCCATAGATCGGTGGTTCAAATCGAGTCCGGAGGAATAGTTTTTATGCATTCATTATACTGGTGAATTTCGCCTCCAGGTTTTAAACTGTACAGTTTTAGCTGACTGCGTAATCAATTTTAAAGCTTCATTCTATGTCACAGTATTTGATTGAACTACATCGCCTCCTGCTTTATAAAAGAGTTACAAACTGATAAGCAAATATTAAACATGGGAGCGTAGAATGATGTTGGTAAAACTTCTAATTTTAAACGATAATAACCCTTAGACTTCATTTCTCACGGCATTCTCTACTTACTGTCGTTTCACTTTTATCTTTTCTGTAATATACTCTTACAAAAACTCATTCTTTTATATAATACATCATGCTGAGATAAATACACATTTAACACAATTATTCATTGCACATTATAAGATGGGCTCGGCATGGGGAAACTAAATATTTAAAACGTGGTCCCTATATTCGTGCTTTCAAATGACACTATTTACATGCGATAGTCTGAAAAAAGAGACTGCTGAATACTACTTTAAAACATATAGTATAAATATTTAGAAAATTCCAACTAAAACTATCGAATATCTCGGAGGTAGGTAATTTGTTTTTTAACGAATTCTGCATTTTATATTTGGGTAGTTCTTGTCTATCTCTTAAGGCTTATCAGTCACTGATTCATATTGATAGCGAGAGAAAATTGAGATATAGAGGAGAGAAGGGTATTATGGAATAGTCGGGAAATACGGAATACCAAGATTTAGGCTCTATTTGCTTCTGCTATCATGTGAGGGTGTCATGAAGTAATCAAGAAGGACTCCCTGATGCACTGCAGTGCTAAGTTGTTAGATTGTTGTTGTCATTTCACTAGCTACAGAATAAAGTATATTCTGTGATATTCAAAAGATTTTGCAGAGAATGTTTAAGCATTTTATCCCACTAGTAGGCATGTGACTTGAATATTGATGTTACGCACAAGGTACATTAAAGGAATTATAGTTTTATATATATATTGGTCGTTAGCAGTGTTTTGCTCTTTACTTTAAAGGTTCACTGTCCAAGATGCCGTCGAGTTTTATGGTATGTCAGGGCTTTTTTAATACACGACATAAAAGTATAATGTCCCATATAACCATACCAAATACATTGAAATGAGTTTTGAGTTTAGGTAATATTAGTAGCTATACAATAATTACTTATATAAACAGAAACGTAGCCTAAGTTAAATCCAGAGTATATCTTAAAAATAAATTCATCAAAATTAAACAAAACTTAGGTTTAGGCTTAGGTCTAGGCCTATGAATATTTTTATGTATCTTTAGTCTATTTTACACTAATAAAATTTCATGTTTGATGAAATAAAAGTAATTTTTCAATGTTTTAAACCAGTAGAAGTAGCTCTAAGCTCCATAGACCCCGACTCATTTGAGCAGCATTTCACACATTTCATTCATCGTCCGATATGACAACGTTGGAGGAGGTAAATTACACAAAAAAAAATGAGTGTCAGTTTTCTTTACTTTTTGCGTTTTTGGTTGTTTTGATTTAATATTTTCCTAAGCTTTAAATTCTTGTGGAAATACATATTTTACGAATAATTTCAACTTGTCAGTGTAATTAATTACAATTCTGACAAAGGCTGAATCCTGCTTAATACCCACACCTAAAACCTACAGTTACCCAGGTAAATCACCCTAGCCGAGATGCGAACTCGGGACCTCTTGAACACGAGGCAGACAAGCTACCGTCTACGATACCGAGGCGGGCTGACACTCGTTTACATTTCACTTGGAACTAATGTCATAATCAATGCGGCAGAAGGAGTGCACCGATACGTCTCTTCATTTTCGTGTATTATCCACTCAAGAGGTATCATAATGAGCAGTGGCATTCGGGCACTTTAGAAACTTACAGCCGTAACTTCCACATCTGAACAGACAGGCTATAAGTCTCTTATTTCAAATTACTTGTTTAAAAAATATTTCTGTGTAGTTCCTTAATGTCCAGTATAAAGAACTACTTTGAACCTCCCCCAGAATTGTAGACATAAATATGCAGCTAGTCCTGTAATTGTGACCTAATTATAGATGTATTTCAATTGCTAAATTAATTAAGAATCAGGTTCCCTATTAGCAGGAGCGGCTGTACATAAACTAAGCTAGTGCCTGACCTTGTCATGATAGTTACCTGCAGTGCTCTTATTGGAGAGGAAATTTGTATACCATTTCTGCTAGTCGCCGAAATAGCTCAGTTGGGAGAGCGTTAGACTGAAGATCTAAAGGTCCCTGGTTCGATACCGGGTTTCGGCATGTTTCCTTTTGATCCCTTAATTTTCTTTATTTATGAGATGTACTAAAAAGGTTTGGATTTCCTCTACAACTTTCAAATCCCTTAAAAATTTAGAAGAAATCTGTAATTTATGGTAAAAGAGCCTGTGTTTTTGGAGATGAAGTATTCAAAACAATTACAACTGGTATTCCTGACAATTCCGCAGCCCAGCGCATAATTGTGAAGGTAAAAGTGTTAAACGGCACACAAAATCCTGCTGACTATACCGGCAAACAATTATATTGAAACAAAAGAAATTTTATAGCTAACAATTGCAGGGCAGCAATCAATTTGAAAACATATGCAAAGATTACAGGCATATAACAGAATACTGACATGGTGGTTAATGTCCTTAAGACAAATTAACTTGCGATATTCTTAAAATGAACTTTCAGATAAAATATTATTAAACGTAAGAACAGTAAACCTTCAGTAATATCACATACAGTAACTGCAAACAGACTGTTAATATATTAAACTTAGACCCTGCTATCTTGTAATATCGCATTTGTTATAAGACGATCAAGAGATTTTTTATATTGAATATACAATAGCAGATATCCTATTTCGGGAAGGGGTGCTTAAAGGCCCCGTGAACTGCTACTTCAACTGGAATTTGTAAAAGGATTCAATTGGTGATGAGGCGATGATGTGATTCTGCACCACGTTGAGACGTCACTTGTAGCAGTCGTTTCTCGATGTTCTCCGCCACGGTTTTTAACGATCACTGATAGTATAAGTAAGATGTCCGTTATCTGTATGAATTACTACAAATATTACTACATTAGGATTATTAAATGCTAAAGTTACAAAACATGAAGTTAATAGTAAATATCGCAAGAAGATTAAGCCTGAAAATATAGCAAGAATTTATTTAACAAGATATTCGAAAATTCCACAGCGGACAGAAAATTGTAGATCGTCTTCTTGCGTGAACTGACATCGAACACCAAGAAATAATTTGCTCTAACTGGAACTATAATTGAAGTATAGCCGATATAGAGATACGTCTATAAGGCATTGATATCGTTTAGCGAATATTAAAAGAACATATTCGACCGTGACAGGACTCGAACCTGCAATCTTCGGATCCGAAGTCCGACGCCTTATCCATTAGGCCACACGGTCGCTTGTGGGAAGCTGAAAGTTTAATTCTCAAAGTGTATATCACATTCTTAGAGGGCTGAAGTGCGTGAGACGGAGACAGAGAGAGAG
The DNA here is from genome assembly GCA_030765055.1 of Mantis religiosa. Taxonomy (NCBI): domain Eukaryota; kingdom Metazoa; phylum Arthropoda; class Insecta; order Mantodea; family Mantidae; genus Mantis; species Mantis religiosa. The sequence goes on from CM060956.1 coordinate 57,415,495, forward strand.
GGGAGGGGGTTAGAAGGAAGGGTGGGAGATAAAAGTATAGGGATGATTACCTGTGTTTATTAGGGCAGGTTTTCACTCTTTAGCAACTATCTGCTGGTAGCCTTTACATTTTCAATGGCACATTTTAAACAGTTGAGGGGTGACATCTATCAAGTTTTCTTAAAATCAGAGTTATGTAAAGCAGTGTAACCATTTCAGTGCAGACGCAATCCATCACATTAGTTACATCAGGTTAAACACAACATTTAAAAGTCCAAATAATTTAATGTAATTAATGTTAGCTCACACAACACCAAAAATAGTCTCCGCATATTAAGTGCGTGTTTTATACAATTTAATCCGGACATTTCCAGTATGTGTAAACGCTTTCCTGGTTATCACATTTTGACATTAACAGTATTTCTGCTTTGCCATGCACTACAAAACTTATTTCGACCGCGACAGGATTCGAACCTGCAATCTTCGGATCCTAAGTCCGACGCCTTATCCATTAGGCCACGCGGTCATTCAAGTAAGCGTTCTCGTTGACTCTATAATACGTCTGTGCTAGAGGACAACAGATAAATGTCAACTATTGGTACCTGTTTGGAAAGAGTCAGGTTGGAATATTCAATGTCATAGCCGGGATTTGAACCACGGATCTTCTGGTTGCCGTCCAGCCGCTCTAACCCTTGAGCTACTATGGCCCACGTGCCGACATGGCATTAAATTCTTCAACTGACTCGTGTTTTACCCGGTAATTTGTAGTTAAAATCCCGGCTATGGCATTGAATTTTTCAGTTTGACTCTATCTTTCCATTCTTAAGCCTACACACGGCGAGTGTGAAAGAACAGTTAATTTCTATCAGTACCTGCGTCTGTAACAGGGAGATTTGGACGCAATGTATGCAGGCAGCTCTTATTCGTTTGAAGGACCAATTTCTTTTAGGGATTTGTACCCTGAACGGTACCAACTGTCATTAAGTTTTCATTAAAACAAAGTTACGTAAAGATGAAGAACCTGTTTAGGACCCATAGTTTAATTTCACCAATGATTACATCAGGCATATAAAACAAGAATTATTAGTATCTTAAGAACATTTTGCTTATTTTCAAGTAATTTAATGTAACCAGGCCCGTGAAACTTTAATCCGGTGTTATAGAATTACTGAACGAAAATATTAATATTTGAGTAACATTCTCATTCCCATTTCTAAAACAAATAGGTAAGATATGACAGTACCATATAATTTCTCTCAAAACTTCTGGAAACACAGAGAGAGAGAGAGAGAGAGAGAGAGAGAGAGAGAGAGAGAGAGAGAGAGAGAGAGAGAGAGAGAGAGAGCGAGGGAGGAAATAATGTATAAAACCACTAATTTCCGTCCCTAGTCATCCTCTGTAACTTGAAATCTACACACTACACAGAGGAACTAATAGAGAAAAATGAACTTCAATCTAACAATGGTCAACTAACATGGTAACAACGGGAGACTTGATCTACCTACCTATAATGTATGTATCACTCTTATTACGTACTTATTACCCCTTATTACTCTTATTACCCCTTTCTCAAAACAATATAATCTGGTTTTACATGTAATTTTAAAGGTAAGAAACGTTCACATTATCTAGGAAGAGAAACTGTCCCTTAAGTACAGTCACAAGTAGATTGTTACCCTTGAAATAGCATATACTTTTGTACATCTTTACACTCGATTAATCTTATATGTAATCTTCATTCATCAACACAATGTAATCCATTCGACACCGATATTTCAGTAGTTTTAAGCAATTACTATTGCTGGTTAAGGTATTTAAGATAATTGGACAAATTTATTTATTATAAACTCTTTGTTAAACAAAAAGTAGCAAAATTGAGTAGGTATGGATTTGCTCTCTTTAGCTGTGTCCATAGCTTTATCCTGCAGTAATTCTGCTCTGTTTTGCGTTTACGGGGAAGCCTCATTTCTAACTGGTTAAAGTGATTGTTAAACGGATATTTGCTGTGTACGCTACAAATTATTTTTACAGTTTAATTTCCCAACGTGCATTAACTAGTGAGTTTTAACTGAAGTATCCCCACAAAGGAGTCATTTCATAATGAGTTAAAATTATCATAATAGACCACATTTAGGCTAACTACATCATTTCCGTAAATGTTGTTGAATTTTTTTTTTCGTGTTAAGCGGCACCTCAAAATTTTTTTATACAGTATGTTAAAGTTAGTTATTTAGCCGTAGTCAATATAGGTATCTTCAGTGTAGGTAAATACGATTCTCAGCTTGAATAGCATCCGTACTTGTTTCACGCTGCTTCAGGGAACATATAACTATGCAACTGTTAACACCTTACTCCCCTCGAAAAGAGAAAAAATACACTGCATCGGCCGGGAATCGAACCCGGGCCGCCCGCGTGGCAGGCGAGCATTCTACCACTGAACCACCGATGCTGACATATAGAATTATCCTAGAACGGGTAATTTCTTTTCAGAAGTAAGCCTAAAGGTGCTTTAAATCCATTTTCCCTATTGTCACCAAACTAAGACACTCCTTTCTAGATAAGCTTGTTTTAGAAATTAATACAGCAACTCTTGCTGGTAGATAGTTATTTGAAAAACTCTTCACACCAGAGCAGCAGTGAAGAAGAACCGTTGTATCCTGATTATAGCGGCCATGAGAAAGTATCATCTTTTAATCTCTCCCTTCATTCTCACCCCTTATCCTACAAGTTACCTTCCAGTAAATGACAGACCCATTACGTGGAGATATGCCTCATAGCATTCGACTTCTAATGATAATATTATTTAATGAAAATAGTGTAATAATTATTTTCATCAGCGAATGTCAGTTACTTTCAGGTATATATGTGATTTCAATAAATAGATATATCAGCTAATTCAAGCCTTATGCCTCGTCAGGAAGAATTCCTTTGTGACGTAAAATTATAACGTTGTGTTATATATTGTCACCCAATTATCGGAAAGCACGACCAACGACAGCTGTGTAAGGGACCAGAGGAATCGGGGTCACACCCACACATTTATCTGTCACTAACTGAGGGGATGATTAGCGAAGTGTCACTTGTCGCTGGCCGCCTCTTCCCCCTTCCCCTGCCGTCTGGAACCTTCGCGGTGATTCATTGAAACGAGAGACTTCGAGAAACCAGCAATATTCCTATAAAAAGGGCTGCAGTGAGTGAGTTGAATCAGTTCTTGGTGAGCCGCGTAGGAGCGCCGTGCTAGTGTACGGACGGAAGACTCTGTACGTGCATCGGAAGAGTGTACGTAACTGTGAACGCAAAGTGGAAGTGTAACGGACTGACTGGTGAATTGTAATTGTGTGCATTACTTAACTGTGTAATCGGCAGGTGTTCCGATTGTAATTCGGTGGAAATAAAGAACATTTTTGAGTGGTGCAAATGGACTTTTCATTTCATGAACCCACAAAGTCACAATATGTATAGCTGATATTTCACCAACAATCTTTGTAAGCCTTTTACTAACACTCTCAATTTCGTGAAGCTCTATCGGAATTGGAAACGAGTAGATAAATTGTCTTCAGACCCTCACAGTGATATACTATCTTAGGTCCATAACTGAAGCGCTAAGCCATTTGCTTCATGCGTACGGACCGATAAAAGGACAACACGACGCTAAGGTGTATTACACAAAGCATACGCTTATAAAAATCAGGAGCCATCATCTGAAAATAAAAAAGTAGTAAAAACGTGGTGACGTCATCTGATTTTACCATCCGTAAAAATGTTTTGCTAGATCTTTCATATAACACAAATAAAAATAATTTTTTAATCTTATTAGTCTCTTCATTCCTTATTAAGGTGTTGCACCGACATCACTTCCGTATTCTGTTTCTAAATTCTTTTAATACGCCAGGTAATTTTTAATTTGATAAGAGATTTAAGAAAGAGCATAATGACAGAGTCAACAAAGTTAACATTCTAGCAAGAACTTGTCTCTGTTTGATAACGTAACTCATAAAGAAGTTTAAGGCGCAATGATTCAAATCCATTGGTAATTGTTCAACTCAAGTAGTTACACTACAAAAATTATACTCATGCAACTTTCTTCACATCAGGATAATAGGACAACCCAGTAGAAGTTATTTCTACCTATACACAAGCATTATTAAATATATTACAGATCGAGGTATTTATCTTTCTGCACAGAATAGCAGCACACACTCTTTACTTTAACTACCCTTGACGCAATTCAAACACATTAAAATCCGTATCACATTTTCCAACAAATATAACAACCGTCATTCATTGAGAAAGGGTAAAATAAAAAATCAGAACATACATTAAAAGTGCAAAACATTCCGTGTAAGGTGTGGTGCTCATTAACAATTGCAAATCATCCAGCAATATCTAGCTATTTGTGACATATTAACTCTATATAATTAAAAAAAAAACACCGAAAGAGAGGCAGTTAGAACCACCAAGCGTACAGATAATTGAGTTGAAAAGAATTGCATAACTTAACAAAGGACTTTGTGTATATCATGAGAGTCACACAGGGAGAGTTACGAACAATTGAGCTAGACCGCTACACTGCCATACATAGCTCCTTAAGCGAAATGGACGCCACCTGGCAATCCCTACAGGTGCCTCCTAAGGGCATTTGTATCAGACATACCCAAGCATAACTTTCCTTTTAGAAGTGAACTCTTCGTTGTGGCCAACGACATTCGAAGATTGTAATTGTGTATGTGACTAATATTGCTTCTGTGAGTTATTTCTACGCAAATAAAGAAGGATTTGAATTTCTGCAACTCGGAATTTTAGTTCTATGGATCCACAAAGTCACCAAATGAGTCACACATACGAATCCAAGTGACTGACTAATCTATTTGGGCATATGTAAACACAGCCAACATAGCAGTCGTGGCCGAGTGGTTAAGGCGTCTGACTCGAAATCAGATTCCGTCTGGGAGCGTAGGTTCTAGTCCTACCACACCAAGCCAAGTGACTGCTTATGTATTTGGTATACGTGAGCATTGGTAACACAGCAGTCGCGGCCGAGTGGTTAAGGCGTCTGACCAGAAATCAGATTCTCTCTGGGAGAGTAGGTTCGAATCCCATCGACGGCGGTAATGCTTACGTAAATATGAATCATGCGTACCAAGCTATAGAGTGACTGGAAAATGTATCTCGGTATATTACCTTGGTATTTTAGTTAAGAGAAAATACATCTCTTACTGAACTTCTAAAGCAACATGTTCGGTTATATTTTATTCTTCGAAAATTCTTCGTACACCTTTATAACCCATGTGTAAAGTTTCACAGTGCTAATAAAATGTATATCTCCATTTTCCATGCATGGACTATGTATCTCTCTGCTTTTTAACTAAATCAGTTACTGATTAACCTTAAGAGATAAACAATAACTTCGTAAATGAAAAAAAAAATTATGGTGATCTCGTTAAAAACACAATTTATCCTACTTCGGCATATTCGTTAGCGTTTATATGTTTTATATGAGTAATTTAATGTCGATATATATCGACTAGGTTATAAAGAGTGTATTGCTTTTTCTATTGCTCCGCATTCCGAGTCTCCTTAATTACACCTAATGAAACCATTTCGACAAATATTTATAGAAATACGAGGGCTGTTCGATAAAGAATGATCACTATATTTTTCTGACAATGTACCTTTACTCACCCTCATATCTTGATGGTACTTCTCAAAATAGTCTCCCCTGAATGCAATGCACTTGTCCCAGCGTTTCTGCCAGTCTTCAAATACATGCTGGAAACCATTTTTGAGAGATCCTTCAAAATCGCCTCCGCAACCTTCACCACTGCTTCTGGTGATGGATAATGCCTCCCACGAAGGCATTTCTTCAAGTTAGGAGAATAGAAAAAAAGTCACATGGGGCTAAATCCGGACTATAGGGAGGGTGAGGGATGCACTTCACGTTGATTTTTGCAAGATATTCAGCAACAACTTTGGCAATATGCGGTCGCGCATTATCGTAGTGCAGCATCCAGCCTGCTTCACGGAAATGTGGCACCCAATGAAATGTTCAGTATTTCAGAAAGTGATCTTAAGGTAGTTCGTCGATCCTCTATCACAACAGCAGCAGCAGTATTGATGTTTTCTTCTGTAAGAGCAGTAACTGAGCAGCGGATCTACCTTCCTTTGAAATTGATTGTCTCCCCTCTTAAAACATTTTAAACCACCTGCGAGCTGTGCTGTAGGGAAGAACAAGTTCTCCATAGACCTACTGTAACATTATATAAGCCTCAACTGAAGATTTGTTGAGACGAAAGCAGAATTTCAAAGCCGCATATTGTTTCCTCGCGTATTATCTCCATTGCAGCGGTAGGTGATACTAAACATGTCTGAACTTGTCTGTTTCTCACTGTCGGGAACCAGGAGTACCAAAAATGGAATTACTATGGCGTGTTTGTTTTACATTAAGCTAACAGAATATAAAAATATTTAATTTTGGTGCGAAAAATTATGACCGTCAAAAATTATGATCATTCTTTTTTGGACAGCCCTCGTAGCATGATGAATTAAGCGTATTTTACAAAAGAGATCAAAGTAAACGATAATAAGTAGAGAAATTCAGAGAAAACAGAATGTATGGCTTCAAAGACTTTTAAAATTAGTCATTCTTCACTCACTTGTTGAATATTTATCTGTCAGCTTGCAAGTCGGGATGTAACACAATTGATTTAGTATGACAGAATGGAATTTTTAAAACAGAATACACAAATGGCTACAATTGTACAATTAATAATTAAAGGAGAAATTATCGAGAGTGTCTAAAAATTACTTCTCCGGGCCGGATTTGAACCAGCGAGCTATGGATTACTGAATTACATGTACCACTACAGTCCACCGCTCTACCAACTGAGCTACCAGAGGAAGTGAGAGTTTGTTTTTAGATTCTGAATGAGAAGTGGCTGTTAGTGATAAGATGTGTTGTGTGTTTTTCTCGATCAGTAAGGTCACTAGACCTGCGATGCACAATAAACCAAAATTATTCTTTCGGTGTGGAAGTGGTTTTTTTTTCTTGTACCTTATATATGCCAAACGTTTATTTGAGCGCGTTGTTAACCGTTTTGTCCGTTAGGGGGGTGGTTGTGTTTAACGCCCGTTCTTAATATATGGTAAAAAATGTAATTGAAGTTACAAGAAATAATCATGGCCAGTATTATGCCGAAATGTTTTGTCAAACTTGCAATTATAGATAAAGTTTATGAGGCAGTGTGTTTTATATAGCTAGCCGTTTTAATAGTTGTGTAACTTAAAGTGATATAAAATTGCTAATAAAACTTAAATTACCTGTGACTTTTCATCGAGATCCATTACAGGGCACATCAATAAAGGAAGAATTTTTTTTTCGTATTTATCGTTCAGTTTATACTTTACTTAATAAACATTTAAAACTGCTTTGTCCATTTCATCGCTGCTGGGCGGTAGAAAACATAAAGAATCAATGCACAATTTGTCAAACAAATTCAAATTGAAGGCAAAATATGTAGTAAAACTCGCATTTAGAAGATGTAAAATTTGTGTAAGCACTAAAAAGTTCCAAGTATACATACACATAACAGTCTATAGCATCTACTATATGCGCGCGATAAGAAGAGCGATCGGGCTCAAAGTCCTCATTCGGTAAGTATCTCTTGATTCCGTAAACATAGATGACAACTTTGAAATTTGAAATGCGCTATACACTGACATCTAGTGGCTAATATGCTAAGCTTTATCATGTCTGCCATATTTCGTTTTGATCAATTTAGAGGTCAATTAGCTAACCAGTTTATAACAATCGTATGTTAGAATTAGACTTTTACATGTTATGAAACACGTAAAAATGTATAAATACGGTATATACATAAAGTAAAATTCATTACATACAATATACACAGTAAGCAGCTTTTATATGCTTTCATCTGATATTTGCATAGACTAATTTACTACAAGAAATGTCATAATATGAATATTACAGGTTTGTGAACGTACTATGCTCCCAGTGCTCATTTACATGGTTATAGTTCCAAATATTCATTAACCGTATAAAAACAGTGTGCATGCAAATATTTCTTAACCTTATTCTTAAAGTTTTTTAATGGTGCAGCTTGTTTAAATTAAGTTGGAAGTTTATTATACAACATTATCCCTTTGTAGTAAAGCTTCCTTCATAAAGGCTCGTTTGGTGCGCTCGAATTGCCAGTTTATCCTTGTTACGAGTGTGGTGGTAATGTACATCAGCATTTATTTGAAAATGATTTATATTTTTATGAATATTGGTGGCTCTCGAAAGGAGATACATTATTATTCGTCTACCTCCGTATAGCTGTGATCTGAATGCAATTGAGCTAGCCTCCTTGGGACTTTCCATAGGGCAAAGCTTAGAGACTAACAAGCCCTCCCCCATCTCGCCCTATGGACTCAAGACGGGATGCAAGTGGATACTTCACTTACGCGCACGAACCCCAAAGGTGGAGGCTACCGATTAACCTCGGTAGGGCCGCCTGGTGATCTAGCATACCTTCTATTAGCTATGCAACAAAACAAAATAAGGAATTTAGGGACCTGGGTCCCAGGTCTTTTCAGGGAATTCCCCTCTTCAGCCCAGAAGTAAATATGTGTTTTGAGAGGTCTTGGGAGTCAGTCTGCAGTGGTGATGGTGTTTATTTTCGTGCCTAGTATGTAGGGGTGTCAAGATTAGGATAAAGTTACCATTGCTTATGATTAATATATATCTGATTATTTTGTTATATTTTTTGAATTTTGTATTTTTAAACACTTTAAACTATAAGTAAAAAAAATAATACAAAAATTAGCTATGCAGGCTAGTATGCGGAAATATATGGCTTCCCTCAACCCCCTCCGGAGACGTACCCGATCTCCCACGGGTATTGGGAACCACTGCCCCTTGGAGTCCAACCCAATCCGAGCAACTCCCATTCATGGAGGGGCTCGACTGTTCGGCCGGAGGTTCCTCTAGTAACGTCAGAGGTACCACGAGTGCTAGGGGTCCGCAGTGCCCGCATCACGGTAGCCGAAGGGGACGGATCCCCGCCCCTACGGAAGACCGTACGAATAGAAAGGCTTCAAAGGGCCCGCTGGAGATGTGCAATCTGCAACTGCCAACATTAATTTGGCCACCCTTAGTAACCTGTGTCTCTAATCCTTGAGTTTTAAAAGGCGATAAACCTATCATTGGCCGCAGTGCAGAAATTCTCCTTCGTTTCTGATTCTTATTTCTAATGCATAGTTTATTAATAAAAAAATTCTTAAAACATTGATTTATTTTTCAGTAGAAGTTTAATGTCTTATTTAAACAGAACTTAGTTCTAATAACATACCAAAGGTGTATTTATTTTATTATTGTATAATGCGGTTATACAAAACTCCGCCCTGGGTATGACTATTACAATATATAATAGGTGTATTATTTAACAAGCTAGGAATACACTATCGGAAGTCTAGACTGGACTACGGGACTACAGCACGGAGGTCGAACTTGGTCTATTGCAGCTATAGGTCCCCAAGCGGGGCACCCCTGGGAGAAAGGGAGGAGTTAGAATGTGGCCATTCCAAGGAACCACGAAAGTGCAGAGGGCAGAGTTTTCAACTTTAATAGTTGGAAGCTCCCCGGCGGGCCAGTACAACCGGCATCCTATCCCTACCATGGCCTGGGAGCGGCCACACCACACCGACTTTGGGAACCGGAAGCTGTTCAACCGGAGAAGGGAGTTTTACCGAGGACATATTATGCTGCCATGCAACGTCATCACACCTGCAAACACTTTTACCCTGAAAGAGATCACCAGATGAGGGATGAGTTGATGTGAAATGTTAATGGAGGTGAAATGGAGGGACAGGAAATTCGGGAGACGTAATTAGCCTACCCGGCATTCACCTGGCGACCCGGGAAAACCCCGAAAAACCCCATGGGTCAGGTAGGTCAAACACGCGTATTGAACCCTGACCTCCCGAATACTGGCCATAGACCAAACCCCTGAATCATGCTCGATAATTACCGCACCTAGTCATCCTCTTTTACCTTAGTAATTGATTCTTAATATATCCAGCCCTTGTCTTTCTAGAAAAGAAAAGCAAGCATTTCTTTAACCCTTGAGTCTTAATGAGAATTTATTGAATTGACGTCATTTATGTGCAGCACGAAAGCATACACTAATGAGCATGACGGAAAATATGTTATATTCGTACTTTAGTAGTGAAATTTATAGTTTACGTGACAACAGATGATTGCTGTGAGACTGGGTAGTTACTAACAACAGACCAACTTCACTAATGTAACAGCAGTCATGGCCGAGTGCTTAATACGTCTTACTAGAACTCAGTTCAATTGCAATAGGTTCGACTTCTACCTACCATAAACTCTATTCTAATTGAGAGCTACAGTAGAGGTTCATGCAAGCATATGCCTCTGTGATGGATTGTATGGTGTATCATGTTATTATCTCATTAAATGCAATTTCAACAGAATTACTCTTTTAAAAATTTATTCTTCTTCTATGCTACCCAGATATTAAGAATAAAAACAACAAATAGCAATTGATGTTACATAAAAAAAGCTTATCTCATCACGTTATGTAGACATACCTCATTGTATTTAAATGCCAGTAGTCTCTTGTTAATATGCACGAAATTTAACTTTTGCACTATCCTTGTCTAGCACGGTTCCTGGGTTTCTTTCCTTAAAATGGCCAGTCACTTTTAAAGCTCTATTGTACTTCCTAATTACCTACTGTGGATTGATGGTAAACACAAGCAGGCATCAGTGGTGTACAAGTGAAGAATCAGGTTGTTCACTTATTGAAAACGTGCAAAATGTTTTTAGAAGTTGAACATTTTGTGATTATTTTAAACATACTGCTGGGAATAGTGCTAGTGTCTCCATTAGTTCTAGGAGGCGTTGGAAGAAAGGGAAAAGCTATAACTTTATCCTGCACCAGTTCTGTTCTGTTTTGCGTTAACGGTGAAGCCTCATTTCTAATTGGTTAGTACGATGTTTATACGGATATTTGTTGTGTGTACTAGATTTTATTTTTACAATTTAATTTTCATAAGTGAATTAAATAGTGAGTTTAAACTGAGGTTCCCCCACAAATTAGTTATTTCATATTGAGTCAAAAGTATTGTAATAGACGAACTTCAGGCTACCTAAGTCATATCGAATAATGTTGTAGAAAATTATTTATCGTAGTTAAGCGATATTTCAAAATGTAGTTGTTTAAAAAAAACAGCATCTTTTGTCAAATTTAGTATGCTAGCCGTACATAGTCAACATATCTTTAGTGTTGGTAATAGCTATTCTGTCCTTGAATTGCATCCGTACTTGTTTCATATTGCTTCCCTGTAACACACGGCTGTGCAAGCATTAACTGCTTACTATCAGTGAAGGAGGGAAAAGGGAACAAAATAAACTGATTCGGCCGGGAATCGAACCCGGGCCGCCCGCGTGGCAGGCGAGCATTCTACCACTGAACCACCGATGCTGACATGCATCAATCTTATAGAAAGTGGAATTACTTATTAGAAGTAGAGTCCGCGGATATTGTAGTGTCCATCTAAGCTAAGAGGTGGAAGCATCATATGACAATCAGGAATAAAAACACTCTACTCTGCGGGAGCAGATAGTTATTTTACCTGATGTTATGACAGAGTATTAAATAATCTTTGTTGAAAAGGCTATTCACACATTATAATTATTAGGGGATCATTAATAACGGCCGATCGGAAAATCATGAAGTCGAGGCCGAGAGATTAAGGCGTCTGACTAGATATCAGGTTAGCTCTCGGAGCGTAGGTTCGAGTACTACCAACTGCGGAAAACTTTTATTTATACGAATCACACATACCAACTCAGATGGCTGGCTAATGTTTTAGGATATATGTAAACGAGTAACTCAGCAGTCGTGGCCGTGTGGTTAAGGCGTCTGACTAGAAATCAGATTCCCTCTGGGAGCGTAGGTTCGAGTCCTACCGACTGCGAGAATGTTTTTGTAAATATGAAACTGTGGCTGGCTAATGTATTTGGACATATGTGAACAAAAGTAACACAGCAGTCGTGGCCGAGTGGTTAAGGCGTCTGACTAGAAATCAGATTCCCTCTGGGAGCGTAGGTTCGAGTCCTACCGACTGCGTGAACGTTTTTGTAAATATGAATCACACCTAACAAGCTTAAGAGTGTCTGGAAAATGTAACTGGGGATATGCCGTTGATACTTAAGTTAAGAAACTGTCTAATAAAAAATATCCCAAATTGACCTTCATAAGTAACATATATCGTTCTATTTTATTTTTCAAATATTCCTCGTAGGCCTTTTATTATCAGTATAATGCTTATGCAAAATTTAACACTGCTATGAAAATGTATATCTCAATTTCCCATACATTCCCTATGTGTCTCTCCTCATTTTAACTGAAATGGCGATTTCAGTTAAAGATTTGTATTGCGTTTTCTATTGCTTCCCTATTCCGTCTCTCCTTTATTATATCTAGCAAAACCAGTTCGACAAATATTTCGGGAAGAGCATGATGAATTAAATAAAAGAATGAGTGTTGTAGGTGTGATGTACAAAAGATAAAAAGTAAACGACAGTAAGCAGAACAGGTCAGAGAAATTAGAATCTAAGACTGTAAGAACTTTTAAAATTTAATTTTTTCACCTATATGTTGAATATTTGTCAGTAAGCTTGCAAGTCCGTATGTAGTATAATTATTTTAGTGTGACTTGGAATGAACTCTTTGAAATGGATACGTATACGGCTACAATTCTACAGCTAGTAGCTAAAGGGAGATTATCGAGAGTATATAAAAAGTACTCCTCCGGGCCGTATTTGAACCAGCGACCTATGGATTACTAAATCATATTGCTCACTACAGTCCACCGCTCTACCAACTGAGCTACCAGAGGAAGTGAAAGTCTGCCGCTAGACCCTCAATCAGAAGCGGGGCTAGTGATAAGTGAAATTGTGTGTTTCTCTGTGAGTAAGGTCAATAGACATCCTACTCCAGAAGGCTACAATTATACAATTTAAATACGGGGGAAAAATTATCATGAATGTATAAAAGTTATTCCTCCGAGCAGGATTTGAACCAGCGACCTATGGATTACTGAATAACATTGCCCACTACAATCCACCGCTCTACCAACTGAGCTACCAGAGGAACCACAAGCTTGCTGCTAGAACCTCAATGAAAAGCGGGGTTTGTGATAAGTCCAATTGTCTGTCTTTCTCTGTAAGTAAGGTCACTAGAACTCCTAGCCCAGACGGCTGCAATTTTATACTTTAAAAATGGGAGGAAAAATTATCATAAATGTATAAAAGTTATTCCTCCGAGCCGGATTTGAACCAGCGACTTATGGATTACTGAATAACATTGCCCACTACAGTCCACCGCTCTACCAACTGAGCTACCAGAGGAACCACAAACCTGCTGCTAGAACCTCAATGAAAAGCGGGGTTTGTGGTAAGTCCAATTGTCTGTCTTTCTCTGTAAGCAAGGTCACTAGAACTCCTAGCCCAGACGGCTGCAATTTTATACTTTAAAAATGGGAGGAAAAATTATCATGAATGTACGAAATTTATTTCTCCGGGCCGGATTTGAACCAGCGACCTATGGATTACTGAATAACATTGCCCACTACAGTCCACCGCTCTACCAACTGAGCTACTAGAGGAACCAAAAGCTTGCTGCTAGAACCTCAATGAAAAGCGGGGTTTGTGATAAGTCCAATTGTCCGTCTTTCTCTGTAAGTAAGGTCACTAGAACTCCTAGCCCAGAGGGCTGCAATTTTATACTTTAAAAATGGGAGGAAAATTATCATGAATGTATAAAAGTTATTCCTCCGAACCGGATTTGAACCAGCGACCTATGGATTACTGAATAACATTGCCCACTACAGTCCACCGCTCTACGAACTGAGCTACCAGAGGAACCACAAGCTTGCTGCTAGAATCTCAATGAAAAGCGGGTTTTGTGATAAGTCCAATTGTGTTTTTTTTTCTCTGTAAGTAAGGTCACTAGAACTCCTAGCCCAGACGGCTGCAATTGTATACTTTAAAAATGGGAGGAAAAATTATCATGAATGTATAAAAGTTATTCCTCCGGGCCGGATTTGAACCAGCGACCTATGGATTACTGATTTGCCTTATCCACTACAGTCCACCGCTCTACCAACTGAGCTACCAGAGGAACCATAAGCTTACTGCTAGAACCTCAATGAAAAGCGGGGTTTGTGATAAGTCCAATTGTCCGTCTTTCTCTGTAAGTAAGGTCACTAGAACTCCTAGCCCAGACGGCTGCAATTTTATACTTTAAAAATGGGAGGAAAAATTATCATAAATGTATAAAAGTTATTCCTCCGGGCCGGATTTGAACCAGCGGCCTATGGATTACTGAATGACATTGCCCACTACAGTCCACCGCTCTACCAACTGAGCTACCAGAGGAACCACAAGCTTGCTGCTAGAACCTCAATGAAAAGCGGGGTTTGTGATAAGTCCAATTGTCTGTCTTTCTCTGTAAGTAAGGTCACTAGAACTCCTAGCCCAGACGGCTGCAATTTTATACTTTAAAAATGGGAGGAAAAATTATCATAAATGTATAAAAGTTATTCCTCCGAGCCGGATTTGAACCAGCAACCTATGGATTACTGAATAACATTGCCCACTACAGTCCACCGCTCTACCAACTGAGCTACCAGAGGAACCGCAAGCTTGCTGCTAGAACTTCAATGAAAAGCGGGGGTGTGATAAGTCCAATTGTCTGTCTTTCTCTGTAAGTAAGGTCACTAGAACTCCTAGCACAGACGGCTGCAATTGTATACTTTAAAAATGGGAGGAAAAATTATCATGAATGTATAAAGGTTATTCCTCCGGGCCGGATTTGAACCAGCTTACTGATTTACCTTATCCAGTGCAGTTCACCGCTCTACCAACTGAGCTACCAGAGGAACTAGAAGCTCTTTGCTAGACTATGAATGAGAATTGTTGGACCGCTTGATCCGTTAGGGGAGTGGGTTTTGTTCAGCGCTTATTCTTAATACGGTAAAGATTGATGCATTGATCCTTTATGTTTTTTACCGACCAGCAGCGAAGAAGTGGACAAAGCAGTTTTAAAGGTTTTTTAAGTAAAGTATAAACAGAACGATAAATGCGAAAAAAAAGTTCTTCGTTTATTGATGTGTCCTGTAATGGATCTCGATGAAAAATCGCACGTAATTTAAATTTTATTAGCAGTTTTATTTCACTTTAAGTTACACAACTTTGAAATTGACTAGGTATATTAAAGTACATGTCAGATTTCTAAAGGGTATACACACTGCCTCTTAAACTTTAAATGTAATTGCAAGTTTGACAGAACTTCATTTTTGCGTAATACTGGGCCTGATTATTTCTAGTAACTTCAATTACATTAAAATGTATTAAAAGCGGGCGTTAAACACACACCCCCTGACGGATAAAACGGTTAACAGCGCGCGCAAATAAATGTTTGCCATGTATAAGATTCCAGAAAAAACAATTTCCACACCGAAAGAATAATTTTGTGTTATTGTACATCGTAGGTCTAGTGACCTTACTCATCGAGGAAAACACACAACACGTCTTATCACTAACAGCCACTTGTCATTGAGAGTCTAATAACGAACTTTCACTTCCTCTGGTATCTCAGTTGGTAGAGCGGTGGACTGTAGTGGGCTTTGTAATTCAGTAATCCATAGGTCGCTGGTTCAAATCCGGCCCTGAGGAGTAGTTTTGATACTCTCTCAATAATTTCCCATTTACATTTTAACTTTACAATTTAGTCGTTTGCGTAATCCGTTTTAAACATTCCATTCTGTCACACCAAATTAATTATACTACATCCCGACTTGCAAGCTGACAGGTAAATATTCAACATGTGAGTGAAGAATGTCTAATTTTAAAAGTTTTACATTCTGTTTTCTCTGAATTTCTCTACTTACTATCGTTTACTTTGATCTCTTATGTAAAATACGCTACATTTATCATGCTACGAGGGCTGTTCAATAAAGAATGATCATACTTTTTATCGTCATAATTTTTCGCACTAAAATTCAATATTATTATATTCTGTTAGCTTAAAGAGAATCCAACTCGTCGTAGTAGTTGCATTGTTGGTACTTCTGGTCCCCCCCTGTAAGAACCGGGCAAGTTTAGACATGTTCAGTATCGCCTACCGCTGCAATGGAGATAACACGCGAGGAACAATATGCGGCTTTGAAATTCTGCTTTCGTCTCAACAAATCTTCAGTTGAGGCCTATACAATGTTACAGGAGGCCTATGGAGAGTCTGTTTTTCCCTACAGCACATCTCGGAGGTAGTTTATAATGTTTAAAGATTAGAGACAATCAATTTTAAAGTAAGGTGGACCCGGTGCTCAGTTGCTGCTCTTAGGGAAGAAAACATCAACACTGCTGCTGCCGTGTGAGAGAGGATCGAAGAATTACCTTAAGATCACTTTCTGAAATACTGAACATTTCATTAGCAGTGAAGCAGGCTGGATGATGCGCCACGATAATGTGCAGCCGCATATTGCCAATATTGGTCCTGAATATCTTGCAAAAATCAACCTGAAGTGCATCCCTTAGCCTGTCGATAGTCCGGATTTAGCCCCATGTGACTTTATCCTATTTTCTAACTTGATGAAACGCCTTCGTGGGAGGCATTATCCATCATCAGAGGCAGTGCCGAAGGCTGCGGAGGTGATTTTGAAGGATCTATCAAAAATAGTTTCCAGCATGTCTTTGAAGACTGGCAGAAACGCTGGGACAAGTGCATCGCATTCAGGGGAGACTATTTTGAGAAGGACCATCAAAATTATGAGGATGTGTCGGTACGTTTCCAAAAAAAAAGTGATAATTTTTTATTCAACAGGCCTCGTAGTTGTGTAGTCAGGTCCTCTGCAGCTATGCGTTTACAATTATATGAAATTTGCGGAACTGTAACCTGCAATTTGGGGGATACGTAACGCTATCCTACGGTCAGTTTTGCGCAAATGGCATGCACTCAGACCCCGTAGGTCTATCAGGGTAACATTAAGTAACTCAGAACTGCAAAACTAAAATATACCTATACATTTTTAGAAAGGGTAATTGCCGTCACCGAAATTCCTGATCCAAATGAGTTTCTTCGGGCGTTTTCTAGGGCCACTAACTGAATGATGGGAAGGATAATTAAATTTTTCGAACTTTTCTCCCTGTAATTAATTACACTTCTCATTCAACATCACCTTTCATCCTGGTTTTGGTTATTTCAGGGTTCTAAGGGTCGGCGAGAGTTCGAAGGTACGGAATTTGCTCAGTTCGTCTTCCGCATTGGAGGTGTTCTCCAGGATCCGACTCCGGAAGGGGAGCCGGTTGTATGAGCCGCCAGCGGGGAATTTAAATCTGTAATTGCTACGAACGATCTCCTTCTATTGTCATCCCTCCTCAGGTCTAGGCACCTATAAGCTCTACTCACGTTACTGACCTTCCCCGGGAGCTTTCCATTAAGGAGCATAGGCACACAATAAATAGATCAAGGTGCTAAGTACTTCTCATAGAGTGATATGCCACATTCCTGAGTTACGACCACGCATCTTGATGACTTTCCCAATTAGGTTTCTGCCGAGATGTTTCCTTGCACTGAAAAGTTGAATGTTGGGTGGCTCGAAGTTCTATAGACACTGCTGGGCTTTTGAGTGAGAATTACTTCTTTCATATTCATTTATTGCATCCGTAAATCATACATTCATGATGTGGAATTGTCAAATTACTAACTACACAAAAATAGTAACAAAAAACAAGAATTACAATAAGTTGTTAAGCAGAGTAACCAAATAAATAATTAAAATTTACATTCCTTTTATTCCTACCCTTTGTCATTTAAATAATCTTCTACTGAGTAGTAACACTTTTGTAACAAATACTTCTTTGATGTGTTTTTAAACTTTGTGAAGGTGATGTGGAATTGTCAAATTACTAACTACACAAATAATAGTAACAAGAAACAAGAATTACAATAAGTTGTTAAGCATAATAATTAAATTAATAATTAAAATTTACATTCGTTGTATTCTTACATTTTGTCATTTAAATACTCTTCTACTCAGTAGTAACACTTTTGTAACAAATACTTCTTTGATGTGGTTTTAAACTTTGTGAAGGACTCAATGTTTTTTATTTCAGTTGGCAGTTTATTGTAGATATGAATTCCGTTGAATTTAAAACTGTGCTCATACATTTTCTTTTTATGATAGGTGACATGTAAGTTTGAACTATTGCTCGTGTTATGGTCATGAATATCATTGCTTTTTTTTAAATTTATCTAAGTTCGTTTTAACCTGCACTATTATTTCTAAAAGGTAAATGTTTGGTAATGACAATATGCCTAATTTTTTGAACCATTGCTTACAACTATCTGTTCTCTTTAAATTGATCATAATTCTAATTACCCTTTTTTGGATTCTAAATACTTTGATAATGCTACTACTATTTCCCCATACTGCTATACCATAAGAAATTAATGAATGAAAATTTGCAAAATACGCTATTCTTAATGTATTCAAATTTATACTGTGCTTCAAAATTGATATTTGGAAACAAATGCTACTTAATTTCTTCATTAGACTTTCAATATGTATATTCCAATTTAGACTGTCGTCCATCCAAACTCCTAAAAATTTTGTCTTTCCTGTATATTTCATTTCATTATCATCCATTATAATTTCAGGTAAATTAACTGCCTTATTGATTTTATTATGAAAACCTAATGCCTGACTCTTATCCTTATTTATAACTAATTTGTTATTTTGAAACCAAATTGATACTTCTTTCAAATTATTTATTGCATTTTCTTTGAGTTCGTCATCATTTTGATCTGATATCAAGAGGCTCGTATCATCTGCGAATAAGGAGCATTTTAAAGAATTTTGTGAATAATGTGCCAAATCATTAATATACAAAATAAATAGCAATGGCCCTAAAACAGAAACCTGCGGAACTCCACAGTTTATGCTAGCAGCTTTTGATTTTATAGTTTTTACTTCCTTTGTAGTTTTATCAGCAAACTGTATTTCTATTATTTGCCTTCGCTCTCTCAAGTAGGAGACAAACCAGTTATTTGCAGTTCCCCTAATTCCGTACTGAGAAAATTTCTTTAACAGTATTCCATGATCAACTAAATCGAAAGCTTTAGACAGGTCGAGGAATATTCAAATACATTTTTCTGAATTGTCAAGCTTTTGGTGCACTTCGTCTATAAACTGTATCAGTGTAGTATTAATGGACTTTACTTTTTGAAAGCCATGCTGCCGATCAGAAATTACATTAAATTTTGAAATAAAGTTGCACAATCTAATAAAAACCACTCTTTCTAATATTTTGGAAAAGATCAATAGCAGTGAGATGGGTCTAAAATTTTGAACTTCCAATTTTGATCCCTTTTTATACATTGGCTTTATTTTTGCCATCTTAAAGCAGTCTGGGAATCTACCTTCACTCAATGATAAATTTATTAATTCATTCATCGTCGGAGAAGAACTACCCGTTAAAGGAAGAGTATTATTATTATTATTATTATTATTATTATTATTATTATTATTATTATTATTATTATTATTATTATTATTATTATTATTATTATTATTATTATTATTATTATTATTATTATTATTATTATTATTATTATTATTATTATTATTATTATTATTATTATTATTATTATTATTATTATTATTATTATTATTATTATTATTATTATTATTATTATTATTATTATTATTATTATTATTATTATTATTATTATTATTATTATTATTATTATTATTATTATTATTATTATTATTATTATTATTATTATTATTATTATTATTATTATTATTATTATTATTATTATTATTATTATTATTATTATTATTATTATTATTATTATTATTATTATTATTATTATTATTATTATTATTATTATTATTATTATTATTATTATTATTATTATTATTATTAAGATAGGGGTTTTATTGAATCTGTGCATGAAGTAACAAAAAAGCTTTAAGAACACAAATAGTTGGTGGTCGGAATGGGAAAGAATGATATTAAAGATATGCATGGGAGATCTGTGGAGAGCAGAGATAAACTATAGCGCTTTTTGGAAAGAAGTCAGAACTAGAGTACAAGACATAGATAGGCAAGAGGTATGGGAAAGTATATAAGAAAAGAAATCTTTGAAATTTTATAAGCAATTAAAGACAGAATGGGGTAGGGAAAAATATATAGATCAATCTGACAAAACTGTAAGAGAAGGCATAGCATGGATGAAAGTAGGAATATTGTATCTAAAAGGGTTGAGAAACAATGAAATAGGCATATGTGAATTTTGTGGAGATGAGAGCACTGTCCATTATGTAATACAATGTACGGAGTTAAAAATTTGCAGGAGAAAAATATGGGATAAGAAGTGGGTTAGCGTGAGCAAAGACGTAGTGGCATTACGCATGTTAACGGGGATGAGTGAAAAGAAAAATAGATGTATAAGAGAATTCTTCTGTAGGTTAAGAGAAAAGTGGATTAAAGTAAAATAAGTGAAGGTGAAGAAGAAATGACAATAAGCTACTCAGGAAAACCAAAGGCTTATGGCCAGGGAACCTGAGTCAGCGAGTAAATTTTAGATCAGCAATTTCATATATTTGTACAGGTTCTATAAGTGCATGTACGGTGTTAAACTCATTGTAGTGAAAATGTAATGGAAAATATACAAATAAATATATCATATCATCATTAACATAAAATTTTAGCCGACGGGAAAGAATGCAAAGAGTGCTGATTTCCTTGTCAGTATGATTGGCTATATATTGATACCAGTTCTAAATCAGCAGCGCCCTGCTATTCCTAGTTTATGTGAATACCATGAAATCTACAGACAACACTGAGAAACTAACAGGAGGAAAAACTTCAATATATCACGACCGAGTAAGTAAGGTCAACTAACAATGCCAACTTTTAGAAATAACACGGGATGACTTACTCTGCGTTCTTCTAATAAACGCTCCATTTTCGAACGCAAATCCAAGGAGGCAAAACTTAATCTACCTACCTATACTGTATTTATCACTCTTATTACGTGCTATTACCTCTTTCTCAAAACTAAACAATGTTCAATAAAGAATGATCATAATTTTTTTCACTAAAATTCAATCCTATTATATTCTGTTAGCTTAATGTGAAACAAACACACCGTAGTAGTTTCATTGTTGGTACTGCTGGTTCCCGACTGTGAGAACCAGGCAAGTTCAGACATCTTCAGTATCGCCTACTGCTGCAATGGAGGTAACATGCAGTTAAAGTTTATGTTTGAGGAAGATCCGGAGTTTCTTTTAAACGTAATCACTGCTGATGAAACTTGGTTACATCATTTTGCAAACAGCAAAGCTTAGAGTGGAAATCTCATTTATCACCAACCCCACAAAGAGCAAAAGTGGTTGCATCTGCTGGGAAAGTTGTGGTCATCTGATTCTTTGATATTCATGGAATGGTTTATCAGCATGTTGTATCTGCGCACACATCAGCAACTGGACAATACTACAGGGATGTCCTGAAAACATTTCAAACTCATATCAGGCGCAAAAGACCACATTTCCATGAAGGATGCTGCACCACTATAATGCGCAGCTGCATATTGCCAATGTTGTTGCTTGAAGTGCATCCCTCAACCTCCCTATAGTCCGGATTTAGCCCCATG
The DNA here is from genome assembly GCA_030765055.1 of Mantis religiosa. NCBI lineage: Eukaryota > Metazoa > Arthropoda > Insecta > Mantodea > Mantidae > Mantis > Mantis religiosa. Next base: position 57,437,229 of record CM060956.1, read on the forward strand.
TGACTTTTTTCTATTCCCTAACTTGAAGAAACACCTTCGTAGGAAGCATTATCCATAATCAGAAGCAGTGGTGAAGGCTACGGAGGCAATTTTGAAGGATCTCTCACCAAACGGTTTCCAGCATGTCTTTGAAGACTGGCAGAAACACTGGGACAAGTGCATCGCATTCAGGGGAGACTATTTTGAGAAGGACCATCAAAATTATGAGGATGAGTAAAGGTGCGTTGTCAAAAAAAATTTTGATCATTCTTTATTGAACAGCCCTCGTATGTATGTATATATATATATATATATATATATATATATATATATATATATATATATATATGACTTATGAAGTACTTTGTAAGTGCAAGAAATGTTAACATTATATAGGAAGATAGAAACTGTCCCTTAAAAGTACATTATTCTTACACTTAATATAGCATATACCTCTGTACATTTTTACACTCGATTAATCTTACATTCAATGTTTATTCATGAACACCGTGTAATGCTTTGATATCGATATTTCAGTAGTATGAAACAATTACTATTCACGCTAAGCTCCTTAAGATAAGTAATTGGGCTTAGGTATTTAAATTTATTTTTAACAAGCTCTTTTTATATCAAGAAGTAGCAAAATTGGTTAGGTATGGATTTGCTCTCTGTAGCTGTGTCCATAAATTTATCCTGCACTAATTCTACTCTGTTTTGTTAACGCGGAAGCCTTATTTCCATTTGGTTAATACGATGGTTATAAGGATATTTGCTGTATATACTAGAAATTATTTTTACACTTTAATTTTCTAAAGTGAATTAAATAGTGAGTTTAAACTGGAGTTCCCCTTCAAATGAGTTATTTCATATTGAGTTAAAAGAATCGTAATAGAAGAACTTCAGGCTACCTACGTCATTTCGAATTATGTTGAAGAAAATTATTTATCCTAGTTAGGCGATATTTCAAAATGTAGTTTAAAACAACAGTATCTCTTATCAAAATTAGTGTGTTAGCCGTAGATAGTCGATATATCTTTAGTGTAGGTAATAGCTATTCTGTACTTGAATTGCATGGATACTTGTGTCATATTGCTTGCTGGTAACATATGACTATGCAAGCATTAACTCCTTACTATAACTGAAAGAGAGAAAAGGGGACAAAATAAACTGCATCGGCCGGGAATCGAACACGGGCCGCCCGCGTGGCAGGCGAGCATTCTACCACTGAACCACCGATGCTGACATGTACAACTTTTCTAGAACGTGTAATTTCTTTTTAAATCTAAGCCTAAAGGTGTTTTAATTCCATTTTCCCTATTGTCAGCAGGGTCTAAGATATTCCTTTCAAGATAAACTTGGTTTAAAAATTAGTACAGCAACCCTTGCTGGTAGATAGCTATTTGAAAAACTCATCACACCAGAGCAACAGTGAAGAAGAGGAACCGTTGTATCCGGATTATAGCGGCCACGAGAAAGTATCATCTTTTGATCTCTCACTTCTTTCTCACCCGTCATCCTACAAGTTACTTTCCAGCAAGTGGCCAGGCCGATTACGTAGAAATATCCTCCATAGCACACGGCTTTTAATGATATTTTTTTTATTAAATTTATTTAAGGCTGCTTCAACTTCTTAGGCCATATAGCGACCATCTTAACAACAAAGAAGAGGAACCGTTGTATCCGGATTATAGCGGCCACGAGAAAGTATCATCTTTTGATCTCTCACTTCTTTCTCACCCGTCATCCTACAAGTTACTTTCCAGCAAGTGGCCAGGCCGATTACGTAGAAATATCCTCCATAGCACACGGCTTTTAATGATATTTTTTTATTAAATTTATTTAAGGCTGCTTCAACTTCTTAGGCCATATAGCGACCATCTTAACAACATAGTACAATTAGTATCATTTACAAAAAATTACATTAAATACACAGGTTTACAATCAAACATGTAAAATTACATATTAATTGCATTTATTAGGAAAAACAATTTACACTAAATACAGATTACTAAACACAAGACAAGAACATATTCATAGATTAACAACAGTATTTTGGCAGAATTATCATTACTTTTACACCATTGTGTTGACTATGGGTTGCAATTGAATAGAGTATAGTTTACATATATTTATATTAATTTCCAAATGTCAATATCCTTTAGGTAAGTAAAAAGCTTGCAGCGTAGTTTGAAGCTGTTTAGCAGTGTGGAGATGTTCTGTGGGATTCTATGTTATTTCCTGTTTCTTTCGTATTTGTTGCACTCTATGAGAAGGTGGTTGTACATGGTAAGGTCTTTATGACATAAATTACACGTAGGCTGCGGCTGTCTTGAGATAAGATATGAATGAGTGAAGCTGCCAATTCGTAGACGGGTGAGGATTACTTGTTCCCTTCTAGCGAGCGACTTGGTTGATTGGAGAGCCGTGATTCCATTTCGTACTAGAAGTAATTTTCCTGGGTGTTGTTGATTGCATTCATATTTCCACCTTTGTATTGGTACTTGGGAGATATAATTTATAACATCTGAATATGGAGTTTGAACGTTCCTTTGTTGGTGTATTGATGTGGTATCTTTAGCAGCTTCGTCCGCTCTTTCATTCCCTGTTATTCCTTGATGGGAAGGGATACAAATGAAAACCACGTCTTTACCAGCGTCGGTGATATTACTGATTAGTGTCTGTGTGTCCTGTACTAATTTGTTGTCTATAATACAGTTCTTCATACTCTGCAAGGTATTCAATAAGCCCTAATGATATTATTTAAAGAAAATAGTGTATATTTACTTTCATCGGCGAATTTCAGTTACTTTCAGGCATATATGTGATTGCAATAAAGTATAAACAAATATATCAGCGAATTCAAACCTTGGGCTTCGTCCAGAAGAATTCCTTTGTAACGTAAAATCAAAACGTTCTGCTATGTATAGCTGATATTTCACCAACAGTCCTTGGTGAATATACTTCAATTCGTGTAGCTTTATCGGAGATGGGAACGTGTAGATAAATTATCTTCAGACCGCATTGCTACATACCATTTATACTACCTATACCTCGGGCTGATCACTGATCCTGTATAATCTCTCTGATCCAAAGTTTATCTGCATCTCGAGAGGTGTTGACCCCAGGCGCTAATTTGCAAGTCCTGGGAGTTGGTCACAAGTAAACAGAGAAAAAGAAGCTATAATGTAACCAAGGAAGTATGTTTTTGTTACTATAACTTGTTTTATCATTTTCTCGAGCTGTATTTTCGCCTTTCGTTTGTTTATAGCAATCTGCTAGTTTTGAAGTGGAAGGCAGGCCTTTAGTTTCATTTAAAAAATATTTTCTATGATTTTTTGTAGTGCGCGGGTATTGCAATGTCCATCTAAGCTAAGAGGTGGAAAAACTATATGATAATAAGGAAGAAAAACACTGTATTCTACGGTAGAGGATAGTTATTTTACCTGATATTATGACGGAATATTAAATAATAATCTTTGTTGAAAAGATTATTCACACATTATAATTATTAAGAGCTCATTAATGACGGCCCAACTGCGAAATCATGAAGTTGTGGCGGAGTGGTTAAGGCGTCTAACTAAAAATCAGATTAGCTCTGTGAGCTTAGGTTCGAGTACTACCAAATTTTTGTATGTACGAATCATACATACCAACTCAGATGGCTGGCTAATATATTTGGCCAGTTCCACATACTTTGATGAATTATAAAACTTATCAATATTTCATGGCTTTCTTAAACAGAATATTTCTTAAGCTAAAAGATCAATCTTGGTGTTTACCGTTTGTCAGCTTGATATTGAATTCTGATATGTTTTTGTAAATTGTCTTATATTCATAAATTTGTAAACTATATTCCTAATATACCTTTGGGTAAAATAGAATAAAGAGTTGGATAACAAATAAATAAATAAACAAACAAATAAATAAATAATCTATTTGGACATACGGGAACACAGCAAAAACAGCAGTCGTGGCGCAGTGGTTACGGCGTCTGACTAGACATCACATTCCATGTGGGGGATCCCGTTCGAGTCCTACCGACAGCGGAAATGTTTTCTGTAAATATGAATCATACATACCAAACCAAGTGACTGACTAATATATTTGGACACACGTGATAATAAAGAAACCAGTAGTCGTGGCCGAATGGTTAAGGCGTCTGACTTAGAAATCAGATTCTCTCTGGAAGCGTAGGTTCGAGTCCTACCGACTGCGGGAATGTTTCTGTAACTATGATCGTGCATACCAACTCAAGTAGCTAGCTAATGTATTTGGACATATGTGAGCGTTGGTAAAACAGCAGTCGTGGCCGAGTGGTTAAGCCGTCTGACTAGAAATCAGATTCCCTCTGGGAGCGTAGGTTCGAGTCCTACCGACTGCGTGAATGTTTTTGTAAATACGAATCAAACCTAACAAACTTAAGAGTGTCTGGAAAATGTAACTGGCGATATGCCGTTGGTACTTAAGAATCTGTCTAATAAAAAAATATCTCAAAATGACCTTCATAAGTAACATATATCGTACTATTTTATTTTTTAAATATTCCTCGTAGGCCTTTTATTGTTAGTATAATGCTTATACAAAATTTAACACTATATCTCAATTTCACATGCATTGCTTATGTGTCCCTCCTCATTTTAACTGAAATGGCGATTTCTGTTAAAGATTTGTATTGCTTTTTCTATTGCTTCCGTATTCCGTCTCTCCTTTATTATATCTAGCAAAACCAATTAGACAAATATTTCGGGAAAAGCATGATGAATTAAAAGAATGAGTTTTGTAGGTGTGTTTTACAAAAGATAAAAACGAAACGACTGTAAGCAGTCGTAAGTCTCTGGCTGTAAGTCAGAGAAATTAGAATGTAAGACTGTGAGAACTTTCAAAATTTAATTGTTTCACCTGTATGTTGAATATTTGTCTGTCAGCCTGCAAGTCCGGTTGTAGTATAATTAATTTAGTGTGACTTGGAATGAACTCTTTGAAATGGATACGTAGACGGCTACAGTTGTACAGCTAATAGCTAAAGGGAGATTATCATGAGTGTCTAAAAAGCACTCCTCCGGGCCGGATTTGAATCAGCGACCTATGGATTACTGAATTACATCGTCCACTACAGTCCACCGCTCTACCAACTGAGCTACCAGAGGATGTGAAAGTTTGATGCTAGACAGTGAATGAGAAGCGGGGCTAGTGATAAGTCCAATTGTGTGTCTTTCTCTATCAGTAAGGTCACTGGACCTCCTATCGCAGTCGGCTGCAATTATACAATTTAAAAACGGGAGGGAAATGTATTATGAATGCATAAAAATTATTCCTCCGGGCCGGATTTGAACCAGCGACCTATGGATTACTGAATTACATCGCCCACTACAGTCCACCGCTCTACCAACTGAGCTACCAGAGGAACTAGAAGATCTTGCTAGACTATGAATGAGAATAGGCGGACCGCTTGATCCGTTAGAGGAGGAGGTTTTTTTCAGCGCTTATTCTTAATACAGTAAACAATGTAATTGAAGTCTACGAGAAATAATAATCATTGACAGCATTACTCCGAAATGAAGTGGTGTCAAACTTGCAATTACAATTACTCTTTCCAAGGTAGTAGTCATGTCCCTTTGAAATCAGATATGCAGTTTTGTAAATCTAGTCGTTTTAACAGCTGTGTAACTTTAAGTAATTTAATTGCTAATAAAATTCGTAAAATTTAAATTACATGTGAATTTCTATCAAGATCCAGTATAGGACATGTCAATAATCGAAGACTTTGTTTTGCTCTAATTTATCAATCAGTTTATAGTCACATACTTTAGTTAATAAATTTCTTAAACTGCTTTGACAAGTTTTCCACTGCAGAGCGGTAGAAAACACAGCGGATCAAAACATCGTTTGTCAAAAAATTGATGCTAAATTATATTGTAAAAGTAACACAAGTGATGAACATTGTTTATATATATATATATATATATATATATATATATATATATATATATATATATATATATAGAATGAAATGATTAATTTGTAAGATTTGGCGTGTTCAAGAGATCGCGTGTTCGAATATCTGTCAGGGCGAGTTAACTGTTGTTTTTTTCGGAGTTTTCCCTTATCCTGAAAGACAAATGTCAGGTAACTCTACGCTCCATGGATCCCGGACTCATTTGAACATCCAGTTTGGATCAGCAAGTTCGGTGTTGACAATCACCACTTTGGAAAGGAAATATATTTTTTAATTTTCTGTTCTGTTACCTTGAAAGACTCAGCAGGTCATTTATTCAAAGCATAACCTATTTTTTTAGCTGTGATTCTTACTTATGTTACATAGAAGAATATGATCTTCTTAAAAGGGTTTTCCTGAATTTGCATTTTATGGAATCAAGAACATGATACACCCCACAGTCCATCACAAGGACATATCCTTCCAGGAACCTCTAATGTAGGTCTCGGTTAGAAGAATAATTTGTCGTTGGTAGAGCTGGAACCCATTGCAATCGACCGTAGTTCTAGTCAAACGGCACTCGGCCACTCCGTAGCTACAACTGTGCAGTTGGTCTCTCGTTAGTAACTACCCATTTACGTAAACAGGCTCGCAGCAAACATAGTAACTAGTCATAATTGAAGTATAAGTTTCATTAATAAAATGGGGATATCCTATATCTTCCGTTATACTCATTAATGCATGCTTTCCTGCTGTATATACATGAGGCCAATACCTATGAATCCCCCTCATCAATACTCAAAGGTTAAGGAAATGTTTGGTCCTCTTTTCTAGGAAGAGAATCAGTTACTAATATTAAAGAGGATGACTAGGGGTGGTGATAAAGGGCTAGTACTGGTCAATAACAATAAAGTAGCTTTATTTATTATTTCCGTCATCGTTCTCGCCCTCTCTTCTGTTTCTAGAAGTTTTAGAAGAAGGTATATGATACTAGGGCGGCTTAAATAGTTGTTTTAGAAAAGCGAATGCGAGTTGTACTCAAAAATTAATATTTTCCGTTCCGTGATTCAATAACATCAGATGAAAGTTTTATTGGCCTAGTTACCTTAATTTATTTTATATTTTGCAACACTTCTAAAAGTAATAATAATTTCTATGTGTTCATATGTGTAATATAATCGTTGTTGGTGAATTATACTATTGGTCCTAAACAGGTTCTTCATATTTACATAACCTAGATTTAATAAAGGGTTGGTGATGGTTGGCATTGATCAGTATACAAATGCCTGAATCAAATTGGTCCCTGAAAGGAGCAAGAGCTGCCTGCAGATATGTTGCTCTGGCGTCCGAATCTCCCTGTTACAAACACAGGTAGTTATACTTGTCGCCAAACTAGAATGTGATTGAGAGTTAATAACCACATAGAATAACGGTCTAAATAAATTGGAGGGAATGAGTACCTCATAACGGTTGCCATAGTAACGATTAAATGACCAATTAGAGTAGAGACGTTTCCATGACAACGTTGGACGCTAAACCTTGGTTGCCGATATTCTAACACGTGCTTAGCATGACTTGCGGGCGAGCCAGTTACGCGAACGCTGCAGTAATCATAATAGCTTAATGTTTGTTTCTCTTGCTGATAACGCTGCATAAACAGAATGCCCTCACGTATGCAACAGTTAGAGATCCTCTACCGGCAACATACTTTGCATTTTATTTGTGGTAATTTGCATTGGTTTACGTGTGCCTGAGTCCATGTATCTGAACGCGTGCTGGGATCATTTGCAATTGTGTTTAATGAATGTTTAATTATGTCTAAATATAGTAACAAGCGAACGTGCTCGGGAAGCAAATAAATCTATATTTGGTAAAGGTATTCCAATTAAAGGACAGGCACGGGAAATAATATGCTCTGTGAGAGAATACTTCGATGAGGATAAATTGAAATGGGAGTCTAGTATTCCATTCTCTAAGGTGCATGACAGGACTTCACTTCAGTTATCAATAAGGGCATTAAGGTTAAGATTGGGAATGGAAAATATTTTAAAGAAGAAAGGCATTGGGGTATAAATTAGAAACTCTCGGAAAAAAGTATGTAAGCGACATTTTCCCACTTCAATAAGCATCAAAATGATACAGGTATGCCTCTTTTGTTACGGTGACGTTTACATTAATGTGTTCTTGCATGTTCTAGCGTTTGTATGTAGATCCACGACTGTACTGTTGTCTTTGTGTATAGTATTATAAATAATTAATAACAATAATAATAAAATACCCATTGCAGTCGCAACTGAATCACCTTCGCACGCGTAATGCTACCGCCCTCTCCACGTGGCACCAATAAGCGACAACGTCGTCTCTCCCTCCGTACGAAATGTCAATCACTTTATAGATTGGCGACCAGTATAGCATCTCATTGTTGACCTGTAGCATAGAGCGTAATATAACCTCAACAACAGCCCTCTCTTGCTTGACCGTGTGGCCTAACGGATAAGGCGTCGGACTTCGGATCCGAAGATTGCAGGTTCGAGTCCTGTCACGGTCGAAGTCAGTTTTTTAGTATATGCTAAAGCAACAATACTGTTAAAGTTAAAACGTCATAACGAGGAAAGCGTTTATAGATGCTTGAAAAGACCGAATTAAATTGTATACCGTATGTATATATGTATATTCGGTTATTAACAAACATTACACATAAGATTAATCGAGTGTAAACTTGTACAGAGGGATATGCTATTTTAACTGTAAGAATAATCTACTTGTAAGTTATCGTTTCTGTCTTCCTAGATAATGTGAACATTTCTTGCAGGTAAAACGCACATGTAAACCAGATTATATTGTTTTGAGAGAGGGGTAATAGCAGGTAATAAGACTGGTAGATACATTATAGTTAGGTAGATAAAGTCCCCTGTTGTTAACAGATGTCTTCATTGTTAGTTGACCTTAATTGCTTAATCGTGATACACTGAAGTTAATTTTGTCTCTGTTAGTTCCTCGTGTGTAGACAGTAAATTTCGTGGAGTTCACATAAACTAACAAGAGTAAGGGATTAATGAGCTAGAACGGGTATCGATATACAGGATGAGTAAAAAAGGTTTATTATGTTGCATAGGGCAACACAGTGATCATTTTTCATTACCTTCAATTTTGCAAAATTTGTAGAAATATTAATAATTTCTATGTGTTTATATGCCTGATGTAATTGTTATTGGTAAATGATACTATCGATCCTAAACAGGTTCTTCATCTTTACGTAACTTTGAGTTAATGTAAACTTGGTGATGGTTGGCATTTATGAGGGTACAAATCGCTGAATGAAACTGGTCCCTCAAAAGAGTAAGAGCTGCCTGCATGTATGCTGCTCTGTCGTCCAAACTGCCCTGTTACACATACAGGAAGTTGGCATCTTTCTCTGTCTAGATCAAACAAATTTGCCCTCAAGAAACACCTTTTGTAGTACTTATACCACATGACCGTGTGGCCTAATAGATAAGGTGTCGGACTTCAGATCCGAAGATTGCAGGTTCGAGTCCTGTCACGGTCGAAATCGCAATTTTTAATGTGAGCTAAGGCAACAATTCTGTTAATGTTAAATAATGATAACGAGGAAAGCGTTTACCTATGGGCGAAAAGCACGAGATATTCCTATTGACGTAGCAGCCCACGAGACCTTAAAACACCCCTTCCCAAAATAGTATACCTACTTTTGAATTATGAATGTAATAAATCTCTTAATCCTCGTATAACAAATGCGATATTGGAACAAATGCAGGTTATGGTAATAATATATTAATAGTCTATTTGAACTTACTTTAAGCAATATCTACTGTACCTTTACTCATATCATGTTTAGAAGTATTTTATCTGGAAGTTCATTATAAGAATACCACAACTTCATCTATCTTGGTGACGTTAAATGCTATGTCCATATTCAATTATATACTTGTAGGTTCTCAAATTGATTGCTTCTCTGTAATCGTTTGCTGTAGAAGTTTCTTTTGTTTCAATAAAGTTGCACGCCGATTTAGTAATTAGGATTTTGAGTTCCGTTTGAAACTATTACCTTCACTAATTATTATTATTATTATTATTATTATTATTATTATTATTATTATTATTATTATTATTATTATTATTATTATTATTATTATTATTATTATTATTATTATTATTCTTATTATTATTATTATTATTCTTATTATTATTATTATTCTTATTATTATTATTATTATTATTATTATTATTATTATTATTATTATTATTATTATTATTATTATTATTATTATTATTATTATTATTATTATTATTATTATTATTATTATTATTATTATTATTATTATTATTATTATTATTATTATTATTATTATTATTATTATTATTATTATTATTATTATTATTATTATTATTATTATTATTATTATTATTATTATTATTATTATTATTATTATTATTATTATTATTATTATTATTATTATTATTATTATTATTATTATTATTATTATTATTATTATTATTATTATTATTATTATTATTATTATTATTATTATTATTATTATTAATAAATTATGAACTGTAGTGGAACTGCCAAAAATACTATTTATAAAGTTTTCTTAATGGTTGATGTTCAAAAAGCACTTTTAAGAGGCTCATTTATCTTAATATAGATTTCGTCTAAATTTGCAACAGTTTTGAAATTAGTAGAGGAAATCCAAGTCTGTTTTATTAAATTTCCTAAATAAAGGAAATAAAAGTTTTTAATGCCGAAACCCGTGATCGCACCAGGGACCTTTAGATCTTCAGTCTAATGCTCTCCCAACTGAGCTATTTCGGCGACGTATTCAGCTGCTCTACCAAGATAATTTCCAGGGCCCACCAAGATAATTTCCATCTCCCATAAGAGCACTGTAGACTACTATGATTACAAGGTCAGGTACTAATAAATAGCTCACAGTTGTAAGACCAGTTTCATGTGTATGTTTACAATTCTGGGGAGGGCTCTAATGAACTACATCGAAATATTTTCAGAACAAGTGGAGATATCTGTAACAACTAATCTGAGATAGGAGACTTGTGGCCTATTAGTACAGATGTGAATCATACGGCTGTAAGTTTCCAACATGCCAGTGCACTAATGTTAATAGCTTCCCTCCCTTACAGGGCACATGGCTGTTTCTTGAATTAAGAACTAGAACATTCCTGGTGGACAAGGCCGTATCGGTGAAAAATACTGATGAAAAGAATTCAGGATGATGGAGTAAAGCCCAATTGCATAACTGTAGCCGATGACCATAGACTTCGAGTTTTAGTGCTTGCAGCTTCTATCAGGGAAATGGGTGAGGTTGTTCTTTAGTTATGACTTGCCTTATGCTAACAGGTGAGTGCCTAGTGCAGGTGCAATAGTACGTGTTCACTGTAAGAAAGGTGCACATCTGTTAGTTCAGAAAAGGTGTACACGTTCTCCATGTTGTCCAACAGGCAATCCTCAGCACGCTAACTCAGCGTTGGAAACTAGGAAATCATAGTAGTGCTACTGCACTGTCCAATCAGATTCATGTAGATACAAACCATACCATTTCTTTCTATTAGAATTTAGTTTTAAAAAGACGAAGAAAAAAATTAATAACATGACAGGACGGGAACCGAACCACTGATCTTTGGAACATCAGTTTTTGGCGTCACGAATTGGGCCACCAAAACAGTTACAGAAACACCACTAGAGTAGGCTTGATGTTACAAAAGGCAGTTAATCGCTGTTTAGTGTCTCTCTGGCAGGTTATTAGTTCGAGACAGAAGAATCGATAATTTTATGCTCGTAGTTTTTAAAGACATTCTGATCCAACAGTTTCACCCGTCTCCTTTCAATACCTACTTATCAGCATGTGATGCAATTTATGTTTAACACAATTAACTGTATTATGTTTAACCACAGATCATGCATTGCCTGTTTCAACTTGTTTTCATGAGTCACGTCTACAATCGTTGAAATTATTTCGGTTTAGTTCATTTAGTGTAAGCTGTGTTATACAACGTGAAGTGGAAGAGAGCGGAGACATGGACATTACAACAACCCTCCTCGAAATACATAAAATTATTCCACCTTGGTGATAGTCAAGGCGGGGTAACCGTTCAGCCACGGCATGGCGTTCCGTATTACACTACATAGAAAATATTAGGCAAAGAAATTTTGGCTAATGCATTTGTGGATACGGAGAGGCCAGGAACACAGCAGTCGTGGCCGAGTGGTTAAGGCGTCTGACTAGAAATCAGATTTCCTCTGGGAGCGTAGATTCGAGTCCTGCCGACTGCGAGAGTATTTTAGTCGTACAAAGGAACCTAAAAATTGACTGGCGAAAGTATTTCTTATATGTATGTGTTTGGTATTTTGTTTGGTTACTTTGAAAGCTAAAAGATCACAACTATCCTTCTTAAGTAATATTATACATCATATTTTTCTAAGGGTACTCGGTACAGTTACAAATGCTCCATGGTTCGTCAGAAAGCAACTTCATCACGAGTTTGGTCTTCTACCCGTTCACTAGTGAATCCGTCGGCTGGCACGTCCTTTCTTTTATCATCTCCAGGAGGTCCCTGAAACTGTCACCTACAATCTCGGCGCTCGCACTCGTCAACCAACTCGCCTCAAGGGCAGACTGACACAAGATCTTCTCCTGAGTGACCTCTCCAGTACAGCCGACCCAGACGAGTTGTATCTATCAAACTTAAAGTCCTCAATTTGTGTTACAGTGATCCTGACATATGATCCTCTGTGATTTTTATGATAATAATGTTTAACATTTCAGGCAGGTAATAAAATGTAAATAAGAGGAGGGTATTATGAAATACCATTTATATTTCTAAACATAACTTAACTGCGTTTTAAATAAAAATTGCGAAATCATCTTGAGTACTTGCCATAACTGTGATGAACTTTCGTTGTAAAAAGTTGCTATTAATTTTGTTGTTAAGAATGCACTTAACAAAATTGTTACAAATGGAAGTTAATATGAAATGGTGGCCTATTATGGAATAGGTGGTGTAAGATATTGAAAAACTAGTTTTATTTCACGAAACATGAAACTTGTTTAATTTGAAATGTACAAAACATACATAAGCAAATGTTTATAAGTCTAGACCGTACTGCAAGTCTAGAATATCACAAAAAAATAGGTTTTGTTTCATTTCATTTCAATGAATTTAATTTGTTTTTCGAAATATACTCTGGTTTTAGCTTGAGTGAGATAAAATGCTTAAAAATTTGCCATTAATATCTTTTAAATATCACAAAACACTCTTTATTCTGTAGCTAGTGAAATGACAACAAACTATCACGTCTCACTGCAGTGCATCATGGGAGTCTTTCTTGACTACTTCAATGAACTCTCACATTATAGCAGAAGCAAACAGAGTCGAAATCTTGGAATTCCGTATTTCCCGACTATTCCGTAATACCCTCGTCTCCTCTATATCTCAATTTTACATTCGAATTCACTATGAATCAGTGACTGACGAGCCTAAAGACATAGACAAGAACTTCTTCTTCTTAAATGTAAAATGTAGATTTCGTTAAACACAATTCAACCTGCCTCCGAGATATTCGTTAGTTTTAAAATATGTTTTAAAATAATGTCACCCAATTATCGGAAGGCGCGACCAACTGGCGGCTGGGTGAGGGCCGGGAGGCATTTGCTCACGCCTGCCCATTTGTCTTATAGCGCTAACGAAGGGATGGTTGGAAAAATATCACTGGCCGTCTTTTTCCCCTCCCCCTGCTGTCTAGAACCTTCGGGGCGATTCACTGAAACAGCGATATTCCTATAAAAAGGGGCTGCAGTTGGCGAGCAGCCGTGAGGAGCGCCGCTTGAGCCGACGGACTGGAAGACGGTGTACGTGTACAGAAGGGTTGTACGTAACTGTGAGCGTGCAATGGACCTATGACAAACGAACTGGTGAATTGTAATTGTGTGCGCTAAGTAATTCTATGTAATCGGCAAGTGTTCCAACTGTAATTCGGTGGAAATAAAGAAAATTTTGAGTTTGTGCAATTAGACTTTTAATTTCATGAACCCACAAAGTCACAATAATATTGAACATTCTATTTTTTCAGACTATCATATGTAAAGAGTGTCATTTCAAAGGCCGAGTATAGCGAAGACGTTTTAAATATTTCTATAGCTTCCTCATCCTGAGCTCTGTTATAATGTCTAATACGTAATGCAAGAGAGCTACTACATAGTAGGTATCATGTAGAATAATATCAACTGCTGAATTAGCTAGAATTACCCCTGTTACTCCACCTACTGTAAAAAGGAAAATAAAACCTAAAATATAATAATTGAAAAAGTTAAAATAAAGATAAATGTTGAGCTTTTATTATTTTTTTACCAATTTATAATTTAAACTCTTATTTCGACAAATTTGTATTTATCTCAGCACTATTAGCTGAATAAAAGAATGTGCTTTTTAAGAGTATTTTACAAAAAATAAATAAATAAAAACAATATGTAAATGGCAATAGGTAGAGAATGTCATGAGAAAGTGAAGTCTAAGGCCTTTTATCGTTAAACTTATAACGTTTACCGAAATTGTTCTACGCTCCCAAAATTAATATCCGTTTATTAGTTTGTAACTCTCATAAAGTAGGTCGCGATGTAGTTCAATAAAACACCCTGACATAGAATGAAGCTTTAAAATTGATTACGCAGTCAGCTAGAATTGTACAATTTAAAAACAGGAGGCGAAATTCACCAGTATAATGAATGAATAAAAACTTATCCTCCGGGCCGGATTTGAACCAGCGACCTATGGATTACTGATTTACATGTCCTACTACAGTCCACCGCTCTACCAACTGAGCTACCAGAGGATGTGAAAGTTGTCTTGTTGAATCTCGTTTGAAAAGTGATGCATACTGATAACGTGCTCTTTCACAATCAGCAAGGTCATTAGACGTCCTTCGATGCAGAATAAGACTTGCAAATAGTGATCCACAATGTAATAAACCAAAATTGTCTTGTCAGCATGAAATCTGTTATACTTGGGAATATGTGTTAAACGTTTAGTTGTCCGGCTTAACTTAACCGATTTATCCGGGAGGTGTTTTGTATTTGACGCCCTTTGTTTACATATAGCCCATCGTAATCCAGGGCGGACGTGTGGTTGTGTTAAAATAGTATTGCATCGGCCAGGAATCGAACCCGGGCCACCCGCGTGGCAGGCGAGCATTCTACCACTGAACCACCGAGGCTCACGGAGAAAAAGATTGTCCGTAGTGTACATTGCTACTACTGTGGAACTGATATGTAGTATACGTTAATTGTTCATACTACAGTCCAGTTATTTTTAGTATATGTTTAGGTTTTTCTTTTTTAAATGAAAACCTACTATATCTGGAATATCTAGCAGTGCCCAATGTTTAGATTCTGTATGTTGCTATAAGCGGGTCACCAAACTGCCTAGCCTATATTAATGTGGGACTGAAAAGTGATGTACGTTGTTTATTCTAGTAGATTCAGCTAATTTTGGTATAGGTTTATGTTTTTTAATTTAAAAAACAAACTACTATATAAAAAACAGCAAAGATTACATTTTTTAAACTGCGAAAAGCAAGTCAGCACAACGCCAAAGCCTTTCTCCAAGTCTTATTGCTGAGTTGAAGCTGAAAATCTTACAGGTTCCAGGGCTTTAGACAACTTCATCGGAAGCCCTTATTTAAATTGCTCTCCTAATATTTTGTGTTTTAATGTCACTGACTTTACAATATGAGTAGGGAAGTAGATAATATAATTGATTATTGTTGTATTTCGAACTTAAATATGTATATTCCTGTAGAGCTTAAAAACAAGGATGTCTTTATTTAAATGTCTATGTTCCTGGTTTTGGAATTTCATCTATTTTTACATATCAATATTTTGTTTTTAAGCAGATTCATCCATCGAAAACTCCAACAGACAATGAAATCTACAGGAAAACCTTTATTATCATTTTCGCTATTGATGAATCATCACAAAGAGGACCAGGGTAGGAGTAAACTGGACATCCCGGAGAAAAACCCCTAGCTCCGTATTGTCTACTACAAATCTCACATGTGGTCACCTGGAATCGAATCCGGACCGCCTTGGTGAGAGTCTGGCCGTCTAATCGCTCGGCCATGGCGCGGCCTCTGTTTAACTGCAGATTTGCGTTTAACTTCGTAGCTGTTTCTCTGCCTAAAGCAGAAGTATCCCCCAAAATATACATTTAGAAAAATGAGGGATCTTTTCAGAAAGCAAGGACAACTTCTACTACAACCTTTACTGAAAATCATTTTCCTTGGAGTAGTATTCTAACCATTTTTTCCCTTTTCTTATGTTTGCAGCACTGAACTTCTTTCATACGATTTAAATTTGCTTCATTAATGGTTCTGTCTGTTATAGGTAGAGGTCGATTAGGTAGTGGGACACCTAGCACTCCACCCGCAATTGTACCACTACTCTATATAACCCCAGGAGAAATAGATGAGGTGAAGGGACATCAGGAGTCGTATAGGCCGCGGGAATGGACAAGGTAAGTCACAGATATGCGTTCTAACAGTTACTGACAAATATCAGGTGATACCCCTGGACTGATAATGGACCGGGTTATTACGTAAATACATAAGTACATAGATATACTCCTACTAAACACACGCTATTTTTAATCTTAACAAAGCAAAAACATTACAAAGTACAAATATATTCCACTCATTGCCAAACTCTTCAAAGATATTCCACTCGTCGCCGACGAGGACCAGTTGTACAGGTAGGACAAGATGGTGGCCGTCACTTGTTCGGAAATGCACGATCCTTACATGACCGTCACGCCCCGGAATCAGTTCTTCAATGCGGGCTCTCCTCCTAAGGTGTCGTGGTCGTACATCCTCTTGGAGGAGAACAAGATCTCCCACCTTCAATTTTCCACCCCTCCCGCTCATCTGCCGTACATGATGGAAGCTCCTCAGTTCCAACAGGTACTCCTTTGTTCACCTGTTTGAAAATGTTCTGTGGCCTGTTGATGAAGTCGGAATTCCCTCTTCAAGTTTTTGATAAGCGGTGGTTCAAATCCTGTGAGGATGGTTGTTAATCGATGCCCACTCTGTAAGTGCGAAGGTGTCAAAACTTCTGAAGTTTCGTTTTGAAGTAGGGGGCGTGAATTGATTGAAGCTTCAGCACTTTGCTACCCGATGGCAAGATGAGTGGACGGCTCTGCGTCGGAACAAGCTTCGTGAGGTTAAACCCCTTCCGGTTACCTGGGCCAACTCTGCCCGAGCTTCCAGGCGGGAGGAAATTAATTTAGCACGTTTGGGTATCGGACACTGCCGTTTTAGCCATGGTCACCTTTTACGTGATGAACCCGCAACTCTGTGTGACCACTGTGACGTACCCCTAACGGTATGTCACATTTTAATCGAATGTCGGTTTTTAGCTCCATTACGCTCCAGTCTGTAGCTGCCAGCTACTCTCTATGCCATATTGGCAGATATGCACCGTGCTGTAGAAGGCGTAATGGACAGAGTGGGTTCTGGCGCCTGCTCTGACCCATTCAAGGCACATTTTGGTTGCAGATAGTTTATTTCACTTATTTTATCCTTTGCCTTCTTCAGTAACATATGTTTTTAGTGTTTTATGGTTTAGGATTTAATTTTTTATTGTATGATTTTACTGTTTTAATGTGTTGTCTATAACTGTGTAGACCTTTTAGCTTTGCAAGGGCGCTGATAACCTTAGCAGTTGTGCGCCCTTAATCCAATTCTACTACTACTACTACTACTACTACTACTACTACTACTACTACTACTACTACTACTACTACTACTACTACTACTACTATTACTACTACTACTACTACTACTACTACCACCACCATTTCAGCACTCCTTGATATTGTGTTAAGTGCTTCAGCGTCGACTTATCTTCGTCCTAGGCACCGCTTCACCCTCAATCGGCTGGGAGGCGCTCATTGGCGCTAGAGGATGTTTCAAAGTCCCACTTCAGTAGGAACTGGGGAAAGCTTTATCCAGTAGTGGAGACTGGAAAGGCCTCCTTCTGTTGGAGCCAACATAAAGAACCAAATCACAAGGCGCTGTCGACCGATACACAGACCTGGGGTCATCCTGTAACATAGAGGTAGAGGAAATGGATGAGAGGAGCGCCGTTGTTGAAGACATGTCATTCCAGCATTTCACTCCCAGACCAAGCAAAACATCTGGCACCGGAGATCGAACCCAAGACCCCCGCGGAACTATATCACTCGGTGTCTTTCCATGTTACAGGCTCCATATGTAGTCTTCAAATGTTCCGTTTCGTTTTCCTTTCTGATCGTTTTGTTAACATTTCCACATATGTTACACTTCACACTAAACACTTCTTTATTCATAGATCCCTAGAAATCGTTTAATTTTCTATTAAAATCTTATTTTGACACTGTTTTCGTCTGCTGGACATTTAAATAGCTTATGTTACTACTTGCATCTGGTTCAATGTGTACATGTTTACACGTCCTCCAACAAAACGGTGGTGAACAGGGATCACAATTTATGTTCCCATTTAAAAGAATAAATATTAAGTCGGAATTACGTTTATCCCTGGCGAGGGTAATGAGCTGTAAATATCAGTCATGCATACCAAGCCAAAGGGTATTTAGTTAATATATTTGAGCATATGTGACAACATAAAGCACAAACATAAGGCCGAGTGTGTTAGGCGTCTGACTAGAAGTCAGATTACAGGAGCATAAGTTCGAGTCCTAGCGGCTGCGAAATTGTTTTCGGTGAATATTAGTGGTAAAAACCAAGCTAAAGGGAGAGGACCTAATCTATTTGGGCGTATATGCTGGTTATTTTGGTTAAGCGTCTCTCAAGAGAAAAAAATAATCTCAAATTACTCTTAAAGGAACATGTTTCATATTTTATTTTTTAAAAACGTCTCGTATGAATTTTGTTATTATATCACATTTTAAAATCTCACACCTGTTAAGAAAATGTATGTCTCACGTTTTTCATCGCATTCGCTATATACTCCTTTTCACATAAAATGAATTAGTGACTCATAAGCATTAAGGATTAGGTAAAGGATTTCATTACGGAGGGGGTTTCGGTACGTAGACTAGCATGCTGAGCCCCGGATTTGAAAGAGCGACCCATTACTGAATTACATGTCCCTCTACAGCCCACCGCTCTACCAACTGAACTACCAGAGGAAGTGAAGGTGCGCTTCTAGACTCTGAGTACTGATAGGCGACACAGTGTCTTTTCCACTATCAGTACGGTCACTAGAGGTCCTGCGATGCACATTAAATCTTACAGATAGTGCTCTGGAACTTATACACTAAAGTTGTCTTTTCGGTGTGGACTTTGTCATTGTGGCAATCTTGTACCACCGGACATGTAAGGAAGAAGATTACTTTTTCGTACTTATCAATGAGATTGTGGTATCATACACTACTTAACAAACTTTTAAAACTGCTCTCGTACAATTCACTGCTGGGCAATAGAGAGTACAAAGTATGAAAGCATCATGTCAACAAAATTCAAACTGATACCAAACTGAATTGTAAAACAAATATATACAAGATACGAAATTTGTGTAAGCTTAAAAATGTTCCAAATATATACTCACACGTAGAATTCTATTGCATCTACATTACTACTAGCGGCACAAAATATCCAGATTGTTGCTCGGAGTCTAATTCGCTCCCTGGTCACTGTCATATTGACGTTACTGTGGTGTATTGGATAGTGGTTTATATCAGTCCCGTTAATTCAGATCTGCGAGGGCCGTTCAATAAAGAATGATCATAATTTTTAAGGTCATAATTTTTCGCACTGTAATTCAATCTTATTATATTCTGTTAGCCTAATGTGAAACAAACACACCGTAATAGTACTCCTGGTTCCCGCCTATGAGAACCAGGCAAGTTCAGACATGTTCAGTATCACCTACCACTGCAATGGAGGTAACATACAGTTAAAGTTGATGTTAGAGGAGGAACCGGAGTTTATTTCAAACGTAATCACTACTGATGAAACTTGGTACATCATTTTAACCCTGAAAGCAAAAAGCAAAGTGCAGTGTGGAAATCTCCTTCATCACCAACCCCCAAAAAAGCAAAGGTGGTTGCTTCTTCTGGGAAAGTTATGGTCATCTCATTCTTTGATATTCATGGAATGGTTTATCAGCAAGTTGTACCTGCACACACATCAATAACTGGACAATACTACAGGGATATCCTGAAAACATTGCAAGTCCATATGAAGCGCAGAGGACCACATTTCCGTGAAGCAGGTTGGATGCTGCACCGCTATAATGCGCGGCCGCATAATGACAATGTTGTTGCTGAATATCTTGCAAAAATCAAGGTGAAGTGCATCCCTCACCTTCCTTATAGTCCGGTTTTAGCCTCATGTGACTTTTTCTATTCCCTAACTTGAAGAAACGCCTTTGTGGGAGGCATTATCCATCATCAGAAGCAGTGATGAAGGCTGCGGAGGCGATTTTGAAGGATCTCTCAAAAATGGTTTACAGTACGTCCTTGAGGACTGGCAGAAATACTGGGACCACTGCATCGCATTCAGGGAAGACTATTTTGACAAGAACCATCAAAATTATGAGGATTAGTAAAGGTACGTTGTCAAAACAAAATTGTGCTCATTCTTTATTAAACAGCCCTCGTAGATAAGGACCTTTTTAGACTTGTAGACGCTATGTTTTCCTGGACAAATGTGGCATGGAAAGGTTATATAAAATACAATTAACTATTTGTTTAAATTCAATAAAATGTGTTGATTTAGGCTGAAGAGAATGTTTCGGAGTACATTATTTAATATATTATGTTCTATTATTTTGATCTTTGTATTTATGTGTTTTTGTAGCTAGAACCCTAACATACCTTACTTCATTTGGAGAATAAATAAATAAATAATCATAATATTAATAATAGTAATAATAATAATAATAATAATAATAATAATAATAATAATAATAATAATAATAATAATAATAATAATAATAATAATAATAATAATAATAATAATAATAATAATAATAATAATAATAATAATAATAATAATAATAATAATAATAATAATAATAATAATAATAATAATAATAATAATAATAATAATAATAATAATAATAATAATAATAATAATAATAATAATAATAATAATAATAATAATAATAATAATAATAATAATAATAATAATAATAATAATAATAATAATAATAATAATAATAATAATAATAATAATAATAATAATAATAATAATAATAATAATAATAATAATAATAATAATAATAATAATAATAATAATAATAATAATAATAATAATAATAATAATAATAATAATAATAATAATAATAATAATAATAATAATAATAATAATAATAATAATAATAATAGTAATAGTAATAGTAATAGTGATAGTAATAATAATAATAATAATAATAATAATAATAATAATAATAATAATAATAATAATAATAATAATAATAATAATAATAATAATAATAATAATAATAATAATAATAATAATAATAATAATAATAATAATAATAATAATAATAATAATAATAAAAGTAGTATGGAAGAGCAAAAGCAATATTGCATCGGCCGAGAATCGAACCCGCGTCGCCCGTGTGGCAGGCGAGCATTCTACCACTGAACCACTAATGCTTATAGGAAGTAGGCTGTCTTATGTATAGTATTCATTGCCTTATTCCTGCTGAATGGAAATTTTACTATATGGTAATTGTTGATGGTGCATTACATATTTTTGCTATAAGTTTTTGTTTTGCTTTTCTATTTGTATAAAAACTATTACATCAGGATTACCTAGTAGTCTTTAAAGTTTAAATCTTGTAAGTTGGGAAAAGCATGTCATCAATATACCAAGGGCCCTTAGAAAGTGTTTTCGCTGAGCTGATCTTCAAAGTCTCAGAGATTCGAGGACAAATTCATCGGAAGCATTTATTTAAATTGTTCTCTTAAGATTTTGTAGTATAGTATTAGTGAATTAAAATGTGAACAATAAAATGGATACTGTAGTTCATTATTGTTATATTTAGAACTGAAGTGTTTATTTTGTCATAAAACGTAAAAGTCAAAGAAGTCTACTTTCAAAGTAATATGTTTCTGTTGTTGGACTGTTTTCGGATATCAAGTGCTAGTTTTTAAATAGAGTCATCCTTCGTAAGTCCCAACAGACACTGGAATCTACAGAAAAGCATTTGCTATTATAGTCATCATTGATGAATTTTCAATGCATTAAATCCACAACTAGAATCAGGACACGAACAGCAAACAAAAAACCTAGATACAGTCCTAGAGGTGTTCATGTAAGTTTTTGGTCATAGTACCTTGGACATTTTAAAACTCGTAGCCTTTGGCAATGTCCTCTTCAATAATTATCATTAAGAATGTAATACGGAAGCGGTTTGCTATTTTACGTCGTACTTTCCGTCCTACACAGAGTGTAATTGCTTGAGTGCTGTTCAAATATTAATATTTTAAGGTCAGTAATGCCGCAGTTCAAGGGCATTCATACACTAGTAACCTTAAATTAAATGATTTGGACTTTTTAAAACAGTTCTCAAAAAAGTAAGAATTGTGTATGCTTAAATGTTGCGTTAAAACTGATGTTCCCTTATTTCTTGATTATGCTGGTGTCCTAAGTATATGTTTGAGAGGACTAAAATTCTTCTGCGCAGATCGATCCAGGTCACCAACACAAGTATCAACTTATGGGTTGCAACATCTGCTGACCATATCATTGGTCCGTGTCTTCTCCCAAGCAAACTAACAGGGCTGATCTACCTCGCATTTCTTAGAGATATTTTGTCCACTTTATTGGAGGATATCCCACTACACATTCGGCAGGTAATATGGTTGCAACACGATGGAGCTCCAGCAAACTTTGAGAGAAATGTGAGGAAGTGCCTCAATGTTACCTATTCCAAACAATGGATTGGTAGACCGGGACCAGTTACATGGCCGATACGATCAACACATCTGAACCACTAGACTATTTTATGTGGGGTAGTATGTAAACCATGGTGTACGCTACTCTTGTAACATCAGAAGAGGACCTCATTGCTCGAGTAAATGGAGCGATTGCCATTCTTTCAGGTCAGTCACACTTGTTGCAACATGTATGTGAAGCTCAGCGCCCCCGAAGTAGGCTTTGCATTGAACCACATTTCTTATGTTTAACTGCTTCTGCTGCATACCATTTATTCGTTGTATGACGACATGCGGAAAGGACATGATGCTCTACTGCGCCCAAAGTGTGTCTTTCCGGACATAGGTTGCTGCTTGGAAAATGATCCGTTTGCCGTCCTGCACATCAGAGCGAATCGTTGCCGATATTTGTTAGACTCACTCTTATATCTAATCATAAAAACAAGGGAACATCACTCATTTTCACTGTTTCCTAACGGCTAAAAATTTCGTCTTAGAGGCAAACTTGTTTATAGATTAAAGTTTTAACGGGTAATTTTTATCGGACGATGAATGAATGAAGTGATGCTCTAGAGCCCAGAGTGAATAGAACTTGAAGCCACCCGACCTTCATCTTTTCAGTGCAAGGAAACATATTGGCACAATCCTTATGGGAATTACACTAAGAAATTCATAGTCGGAAACTCTTGAATATGGGATAGTTCTGTATGCAAATGTCGGAAGGGGTTCTTAGGTCCTTGATCTATTTATTTTGTGTTTATGTTCGTGAATGGAGTGCCCTCGGGATGGGCGGTGAGGTGAAGAGATGCTCGCTATAGCTGGCTAGACCTGAGAGGAGATGCCAATAAACCGAATGGTTCCTAACAGCTACAGATTTAAATTCCCCGCTAGCGGCTCATACAACCGCCTCCCCTTTCGGAGGACGGAAGTTGGAGAACTGCCCGATGCGGAGGAAGTACGTTTACAATGGCATGCACACTAGAACTCTCACCGACCTTTATAACCCACAGATAACCAATCAGAATGAAACGTAAAGTTAAATAAATGAAATTAAATAGAGAGAGAAAAAATTCGTAAAATATAATTATCCTTCTCAACATTCAGCTAGTGACCCTAAATAACGCTCAAAGAAACACATTTGGATCAGCAAGTTGGGTGATGGCAATCACCACTTTGTAAAGAAAATGTATATTTTAGTTTTGCTGTTCTGTTACCTTGATAGACTCAAGAGGTCTTTTGTTCAAACATAACCTATTTTTTTTTAGTTGTGATCTAGTATCTATGTAACACACTAGTATATTATCTTCTTAATGGAGATATTCTGTTGAATTTACATTTTATGGGATCAATAACATGATACACCACAGAGTTCATCTATGTATCTATGTAACACACTAGTATATTATCTTCTTAATGGAGATATTCTGTTGAATTTACATTTTATGGGATCAATAACATGATACACCACAGAGTTCATCACAGAAACAGACGCCCGCTTCTGTGGCGTAGATGGTGGCGTGTGTACCTCCCGTTCAAGAGGTCCTTAGTTCGAATTTCCGTCAGGGCGAGTTACCTGGATAAGTCTTTATTCGGGGTTTTCCCTTATCTTAAAGACTCCGTCCCCTTCAGCTGCCGTGGTACGGGCGCTGCGGACCCCTAGCACTTGTGGCACCTTTGCCATTACTAGAGGAACCTCGGGTCAAACATTCGAGCCCCTGCTTGATATGGAGTTGTTTGGATTGGGTTAGACTCGAGGGGGCAGTGGTTCCCGATATCCCTGGGAGATCGAGTACGTCTCCGGACGGGGTTGAAGAAAGCCATTAATATTCCCGCGTGCTAGCCAGCATAGCTAGTAGAAGGTGTGCTAGATCACCAGGCGGCCCCACCGAGGTCATATCGGTAGTCTTCCCATTTGGAGTTGGCACGCGTATGTGGCGTATCCACTTCCATCCCGTCTTGAGTTCACAGGACCAGATGGAGGGAGCCTTGTTAGTCTCTAGGTCTTGCCCTATGGAAAGCCCCACGGAGGCGCCGGGAGCCCTTTTTGGGACAGCTCGGTAACTCCCGGGTCGAAGGAGGCCCAGATCCTTGGTCCTACGTGTCCAGGACTAATGGGAGTAGCACCTCTGGCATTAACTTATCTTAAAGACGAATGTCGGGTAACTAAGCTCTATGGACCACGGGATCATTTGAGCACCGTTTCACCAATTCCATTCATAGTCCGATATGACTTTACGTTGGAGGACCTATATTAAACAAAAAACAAAGACATACGCCTGCAGGAACTTGTACTGTAGCTCCTAGTTTGAACTATAATTTGTGGTTGGTTGAGCTGGGAACTGTTGTAATCGACCTGAGTTCTTGTCAAACGACTCTCGGTCACACTGGAGCTACATTCGTGCATTTGGTCTCTTGTTAACTAAAGGGCTACTAGTACTGGTCAATAACAATGAAGTGGTCTTATGTATTATTTCCGCCGTCGTTCTCGCTCTCCCTCTTTCTGTTTCTAGAACTTTTAGATTAACTTATATGATACTACGATATCTCACCTATTTGTTTTAGAAAAGCGAATGAGAATTTTAGTCAGATATTAATATTTTTCGTTCAGTGAGTCAGTAACACCAGACGAAAGCTTTATGGGCCTAGTTACATTATCTTAAATTTTGCAAAATTTCTAAAATTATTAATAATTTCTATGTGTTTATATGCCCTAAACAGGTTCTTCATCTCCACGTAACTTTGAGATGATTGGCTTTTATCGGGGTACAAATCCCTGAATGAAAGTGGTCCCTCAAAAGTGTAAGAGCTGCATTCATGGAGGTTGCTATGTCTTCCGAACTTCATTGCTACAGTTACAGGTAGCTGGCATTTGTCTCTGTATAGCTCAAACTCAATTTACCTTTAAGAAACTGCTCTTACAGCGTTTACATCGCATGACCGTGTGGCCTAATGGATAAGGCGTCGGACTTCGGATCCGAAGATTGCAGGTTCGAGTCCTGTCACGGTCGAAGCCAGTTTTTTTATGTGTGCTAAAGCAACAATACTGTTAATGTTAAAATGTGATAACGAGGAAAGCGTTTACAGATGCTCGAAAAGTACGAATTAATTGTATAACCTATGTATGTGTATTCGGTTATGTACTTTCTGGTGTTCAGTATCGCTCAATGCACTTAGACCATTTTTTATGTTGTGTGAGCTAACATTGAATACATTAAATTATTTGGACTTTTAAATGTTGTGTTGAACCTGATGTAACTAATATGATTGATTATGTGTGCGTTAAAACGGTTTCACAGGTTTATAGAACTCAGATTTAATGAAAACTTGATGGATTTCACTTATCGACGTATAAACCCTTGTTTAAAACATACACTTGAAAATGTAAAGCCTATTTGCATATAGCTGCTGTAATGTAAAAACCAGTCTGTAATAAACACAGACACTTAAGTTTACTCCTATATACCTTGCCCTCCCATCCTTCTAACCCTCACTCACTCTATCTGTCTCTTACGCACATCACCCTTCTATGAACCTGATGTATACTCTGATAATTATGCTCCTAATTCCCCCCAAGAACTCTGTGACCTAATGGACAAGCCGTCGGACTTCGGATCCGAAGATTACGGGTTCGAATCCTGTCACGGTCGAACATCTTTTATAATAGTTGCTAAAGGGACTAAACCATTACGATATCAAAGGGGTGCATGCCTACACATAGCTCTGTCGACGAACTTCTTTAAGTATAGTTTGAGTTAAAATAAATTATTTCTTGGTGTTCGATGTCACTTCATGCAAGAAGACCATCTACAATTTACTGTCAGCTAAGAAATTTTCGAAAATATTGGTAAATAAATTTTAGCGATTTTTTCAGGTTTAATCGCTTTACGATAGTTGCTATTAACTTCATGTTTTGTAAGTTTCTTCTTATTCTATTAATCTTTGTGGTAATTCATACAGATAACAGACATCCTACTTATATTCTCAATAATAATTAAAAACCAGATATAATTCCAATTGCGTAGCAGTTCACGAGACCATAAACCACCCCTCCCCTAAATAGCATACCTACTATTGTATTGTTAATATAATACATCTCTTGATCCTCTTACAACAAGTGTGCTATTCGAACAACGCCAAGATCTGGTAATAATATTGTCGCGGCAACGGGCATAAACAGATAGCAGACGGCGGATGGTGTTTCACGGTAATAAAGAGCTTGCATAAGCAGTTAACGTTAGCGCGGCTGGTGTACACAAAGAGCCGGCAAAAGCAGATAAACATAGCGCTTGAGATAAGTGACTTGCCGGCCCAGATAGGGTTTCAGGTAAGGAAGGTTCTAGTGATATCTCGATTGACAGAGAATAGTTGCTTTTCATTTTTGCTCGAGAAGTCTCTCGAATTTATGAATGAGATATATAAGAGATTGTGACACGCCAGCTGTGAGTTGTTGTAAAGACAGTGAGGCGGGCAGTAAACAGCTGTGAAATGTGTAACAAGAGTGTTGTTGTGACGAGAGCTGTTTGTTATTGTCATCGACCTTGGAAAATTGTGTTGCATATGCGATGTAATGTTGTTACGTGAGAACTGAACAGTGTGTTCTACGGAAATTAAGAAGATTTAGAGAACCCGCAGAGTCACATTATTGTAACAGTCTGTTTGCTATTACTGTATATGATATCTACTGAAAGTTTGCTGATATAACGTTTAAAAATATTTTATCATAAAGTTGATTTTAAGAATATCGCTGTTAATTTGTCTTAAGGACATTAACCACCGTTTCAAAATTCAGTTATATACTTGTAATCTGCACATGTTTTCAAATTTACTTTTACTCTGTAATTGTTAGCTATAAATGTTACAATTGTTTGCCGGTATAGTCAGTACGATTTTGTGTGTTGATTAGCACTTTCACCTCCACTATTATGAACTGAGGCTGCAGAATTGTCAGAAATACAACTTGTAATTTTTTGTAAATGCATCTCCAAAATGGCAGGCTCATTTGACATAAATTGCACATTTCTTCTACATTTTTAACAGGTTTGGAATTAGTAGAGCAAATCCAAACGTTTTTTTAGCACATCTTCTCCTAAGTAAAGGAAATTAAGGGAACAAAAGTTAATGCCGAAACCCGGGATCGAACCAGTGACCTTTAGATCTTCAGTCTAACGCTCTCCCAACTGAGCTATTTCGGCTGCTTTCTGAGATGCTATACCAAGTCGGCTTCCTCTCCAATAAGAGCACTGGAGATAACTATCATGCCAAGGTCAGGCACTAGCTGTGTTTATGTACAGCCGCTCCTTCTAATAGGGAACCTAAGTCTAAATTAATTTAACAATTAAGGTAAATATTTAAATACCTCACAATTATAAGACCAGTTGCTTCCATTTATCACGTCTACAATCACTAAAATCATTTCAGTGTACTTCATTAATAGGCTGTATAGGCGAATCATACAAAGTTAAGTAGAAGGAAGTGGAGGCATGGACAGTACAGCACCCCACCCCCACGGATTACGTACATAGAACTTTTTCATCTTTGTGAGAGTCAGGGCGGCCAACCAGTTGGTCACGGCGCGGCATTACATGTAACACTACACACAAAATATTAGGCAAAGAAATATTGACTAATGCATTTGTGCATATGGAAAGTACCAAACACAGCAGTCGTGGCAGAGTAGTTAAGACGTTCGACTAGAATTCAGATTTCCTCTCGGAGCGTAGGTTCGAGTCCTAGCGACTGCCAGAGTATTATTGTGAATATTAGTTCAACAAACCAAGCGAAAAATTGGCTTCCGAAAGTACCTGGTTATATGTATGTGCTTGGTATTGTAGTTTAGGACTTTTCAAGAGCTTAAAGATCACAACTACTATTCTTAAGCAATATTACACATATTTTTCTAAAATTCCTCTAAGACTTTTATAATAATAATGTTTAACATCTCAGGCTGCTAGTCAAATATAAATGAGACGAATGTATTATGGAATGCCATTTGTATTTCTAAAAATATCTGAACTGCTTTTTAAATAAGAATCACGAAATCATTATGTCTACATACTATAACTAATTGTGATGAACTTTCGCTTGTGAGAAAAGCTGCTATTAATTTATTTGTTGTAAAAATATATTTAACAAATGTGGTACAAATGGAGGTTATATGAAATACTTGGGTATTATGGAATATACGATTTAAAGCACTGAAAAATTAATTTTGTTTCATATGGCATGAAACATACTTAGTTTAAAATAGACAAAACATATATAAACAAATGTTGATAGGAATAGATCGTATAGCAAGTCTATAACAACAGAAAGTAGCTTTTATTTCGTTTCAATGAATTTAATTTTCTTATTTAAATTTACTCTGGATTTAAATTGTTATTGTTTTATTTATATAAGTAATAATTTTTGTTTAGCTACTAATATTATACTCAAAACTCATTTTAACTTTAGTTATATTCAATATATTTGGTGTGGTTATATGGAACATTATACTTTTATGTCGGGTGTTAAAAAATGCATGCCATTCCATAAAACTCGACGCGGTATCTTGGACAGTGAACCTTTGAAGTAAAGGACAAAACACTGCTAGATAAAAAACGACCACAATATAACAAACTTCAGTTCTTTTAGTGTACCTTACGCTTAACATTAATATTCAAGTCAAAGGCCTACTAGTGGAATAAAATGCTTAAACATTTACCCACAGAAACTTTTGAATATTACAAAACACAGTTTTGTCTGTAGCTAATGAAATGACAACAACGAGCTGTCAACTCTCACTGCAGTGCTTCATGGTAGTCAAGTTTGACTACTTCATGGCACTGCCACATGCAGCATATAGAACCGAATTATTGGCATTCCATATTTCCCGACTATTCCATAATAGCCTCCTCTCCTTATATCTCAATTTTCCATCGCATTCACTGTGGATCAGCAACTGATAAGCCTTAAGAGATAGACAAGAACTTAAATATAAAATGTAGATTTCGTTAAAAAAAAAAAAAATAAAAAAACGCTACCTCCTAGATATTCAGTAGCCTTTGTTGGAATTCCCTATATA
Organism: Mantis religiosa; assembly: GCA_030765055.1. Taxonomy (NCBI): domain Eukaryota; kingdom Metazoa; phylum Arthropoda; class Insecta; order Mantodea; family Mantidae; genus Mantis; species Mantis religiosa. The sequence continues at coordinate 57,467,177 of CM060956.1, forward strand.
TTTATAATATACGTTTTAATGTATTAGTGAGCATTTTTTCTTCAGAATATCGCATGTTAAGACTGTCATTTCAAAGCCCGAATGTAGTGACCACGTGTTAAATATTTCTATAGCTTCCCCATCACGAGCCTCTCTTATAATGTGTAATGAAAACATTTTGACAAATATGTATTTATCTCCGCATTATGCATTAACTAAAAGAATGAGCTTTTGTAAGAGTATTTTACAAAAAAGAGAAAGAGAGAGAGAGAGAGATAAAAGGTAAATGACAGTAGGTTAAGTGTAGTCATAGCCGTTTTTTTTTCGTTAAAATTAGAACTTTTAGCCAAGTTGTTCTAAGCTCCAATTTTTATTATCCTTTTATCAGTTTGTAACTGTTTGATAAAGCAGGTTGCGATGAAGTGTAATCAAATGCTCCGACTTAGAATGAAGCTTTAAAATTGATTACGCAGTCAGTTAGAACTGTACAATTTAAAATCTGGAGGCGAAATTCGCCAGTATAATGAATGTACAAAATTTACTCCTCCGGACCGGATTTGAACCAGCGACCTATGGATGTCCCACTACAGTCCACCGCTCTACAAACTGAGCTACCAGAGGAAGTGGGAGTTAGTTTCTTGACTCTCGTTTGAGATATGATGGATACTTATAAGAAATGTGTTATTTTTTTTTTTTTTTTTTTTTTTTTTTTTGTCACAACCAGTAAGGTCACTTGACGTTCTTTGATGCAGAATAAGGCTTGCAAATTGTGATCCACAATTTAATAAAGCAAAATTGTCTTTCAGCATAAAAAGTGTCGTTTTTGGGAATATTTGTTAAACGTTTAGTTGGCCGGCTTAACTTATACGATTTATCCGGGAGGTGTCTTGCATTTGACGCCCTTTGCTCACATATAGATCATCTTAAACTAGGGCGACGTGTGATTGTGTATAAACATTATTGCATTGGCCGGGAATCGAACCCGGGCCGCCCGCGTGTTAGGCGAACTTTCTACCACTGAACCACCGATGCTCACGGAGAGGAGGCTGTCCTAAGTGTAAGTTGGTACTACTGTGGAACTGAAATGTAGTAGGTATACGTTCATTGTTCATAGTATGTACAATCCATTTACTTTTACTACTGGGTTATGTTTTTCTTTTTTAAATGAAAAACTACTATATCAGGAATATCTTACAGTGTTCAAGGTTTAGATTCTCTATGTTGCTAAAAGCGGGCCACCAACCTGCCTAGCCCATACTAATGCGGAACTGAAAAGTGATGTACGTTATTTATTCTAGTACATTCAGCTAATTTTGATATAGGTTTATGTTTTTTTTAGTTTAAAAAACTACATCAAGAATGTCTAAGTCTTCAAAAATTACCTTTTTTTTTTAAGTTGCGAAAAGCAAGTCACCACAACGCCCAAACCTCTTTCCAAGCCTTATTGGTGAGTTGATGCTGAAAATCTCACAGGTTCCAGGGCTTAGACAAGTTCATCCGAAGCCCTTACTTAAATTGCTCTCGTAATATTTTGTGTTTTAGTATCATTGACTGTACAATATGAGCAGTAAAGTGGATAATATAATTGATTAATGTATTTCGAACTTAAATATGTATATTCCTGTAGAACTTAAAAACAAGGATTTGTTTATTTAATTATCTGTATTCCATTTTTGGAATTTCAGCTATTTTTACATATCAATATTTTGTTTTTAAGCAGATTTATCCATCGAAAATTCCAACAGACAATGAAATCTACAAGAAAGCCTTTATTGTCATTTTCGCTATTGATGAATCACCACAACGATGACCAGGGCAGGAGTAAACTGGAGGTCCCGGGGAAAACCCGCACCACCTCCGTGTTGTCCATCACAAATCTCACATGCGGTCACCTGGGATCGAACCCGGACCACCTTGGTGAGAGTCTGGCCGTCTAAACGCTCGGCCATGGCGCGGCCTCTGTTTAACTGCAGATTTGCGTTTAACTTCGTAGCTGTTTTTCTGCCTAATGCATCAGTATCCCTAAAAATATACATTTAGAAATATGAGGGATCCTTTTAGAAAGCAGGGACAACTTCTACTACAACCTTTGCTCAAAAACATTTTCCTTGGAGTAGTATTCTAACCATTTTTTCCCTTTTCTTATGTTTGCAGCACTGATCTTTCACTCAATTTAAATTTGCTTCATTAATGGTTCTGTCTGTTATAGGTAGAGGTCGATTAGGTAATGGGACACCTAGCACTCTACCCGCAATTGTACCACTTCTGTATATACTCTCAGGAGAAATGTGGTGAAGGAACATCAGGAGTCGTATGGGCTGCGGGAAGGGACAAGGTAAGTCACAGATATTCGTTCTAACAGTGACTGACAAATATGAGGGGATACTGCTGAAGTGATTATGGCCCGGGTTATTAGCTAAATACAAAAGTACACATACAAACTCCTACTAAACACACGGCATTTTTAATCTTAACAAACAAAAATCTTTACAAAGTACAAAGACATTCCACTCCTTCCCAAACTCTTCAAAGATATTTCACTCGTCGCCGACGAGGACCAGTTGCACAGATAGGCCGTCACTTGTTCGGAAATACACGATCCTCACATGACCGTCTCGCCCCGGAACCAGTTCTTCAATGCGGGCTCTCCTCCACAAGTGTCGTGGTCGCACATCTTGGTGGAGAACAAGATCTCCCACCTTCAATTTTCCACCACTCCCGCTCATCTGCCGTACATGATGGAAGCTTCTCAACTCAAACAGGTACTCCTTTGCTCACTTCTTTTGAAAATCTTCTGTGGCCTGTTGATTAAATCGGAATTCCCTCTTCAAGTTTTTGGTAAGCAATGTTTCAGATCCTGTGAGGATGGTTGTTAGTCGACGCCCACTCAGGAAGTGTGAAGGTGTCAAAATATCTAAAGTTTCGTTTTGAAGTTGAAGTAGGGGGCGTGAATTGAAGGAAGCTTCAACACTAGTTAATATTATGTTAAGTGCCTCAGCGTCGACTTATCTTCGTCCTAGGCACCGCTTCACCCTCAATCGGCTGGGAGGTGCTCAGGGGTGCTAGAGGATGGTTCAGATGTCCTCCTCCATTAGGAACTGGGGAAAGCTCTATCCAGTAGTGGAGGCTGGAAAGGCCTTCTTCTGATGGAGCCGAGATAAAGAACCAAATCACAAGGCGCTGTCGACCGATACACTGCCCGGGGTCATCCTTTAACATAGAGGTAGAGGAAATGCATGAGAGGAGCACCGTTGTTGACGACATGTCACTCCAGCATTTCTTTCTCAGACCGAGCAAAACCTCTGACACCGGAGATCGAACTGAAGACCCCCGCGGAACTATATCACTCGGTGTCTTTCCATGTTACAGGCTCCATATGTAGTCTTCAAATGTTCCGTTCCGTTTTCCTTTCTGATCGTTTTGTTAACATTTCCGCATAGGTTACACTACACACTAAACTCTTCTTTATTCATAGATCCATAGAAATCACTTCATTTTCTATTACAAGTTTATTTTGACACTGATTTTGTCTGCTGCACATTTAAATAGCTTATGTTACTACTTGCATCTGGTTACATGTTTACACGTCCCCAACGAAAGGCTGGTGAACAGGGATCACAATTTATGTTCCCATTTAAAAGAATAAATATTAAGTCGGAATTACATTTATCCCTGGCAAGGTTAATGAACTTTAAATATCAGTCATTCATACCAAGCCAAAGAGTATTTAGTTAATATATTTGAGCATATGTGACAACATAAAGCACAAACAACATAAGTCGTGTCCGAGTGTGTTAGGCGTATGAGTAGAAATAAGATTCCTTTTAGGAGCATAAGTTCGAGTCCTAGTGGCTCTGAGATTGTTTTCTGTGAATATTAGTGGTAAAAGTCAAGCTAAGTGTTGAGGACCTAATCTATTTGGGCATATATGCTTGTTATTTTAGTTAGGCCTCTCTCAAGAGAAAAAATCTCAAAATACTCTTTAAAGGAACATGTTTCATATTTTATTTTTTAAAAACGTCTCGTATGAATTTCATTATTATATCAAACTTTAAAATATCATCCTGTTAATAGAATTTATGTCTCATTTTTTCATCGCATTCGCTATACATCCTTTTCACTTAAATTACTGACTGATAAGCCTTAATGTTTAGGATTTCATTACGGAGGGGATGCGGTACGTAGGTCACCATGCTGGGCCCATAGTTCCTATGTCCCCAAGTGGGAGGAAGGATGAGGCGAAGGAGTCACAGAGCACCGACTGAAGGAGACACGACATCACAGTGGGCAGGGTCCCTACTTCCCCCGACAGGCCAGGACAACGGACGCGCTCCCCTACTGCGGGACGGTAACGGGCCCAGCAGCCGAGCTCCAAAAGTCCCAGGCAGATGAGCCTTAAGGAACAGACAACTTCCTAAATATAAAATGCAGATCTCGTTAATCACACAATTTATCGTAATTCCGAGTTGTTCGCTAGCATTTGTTTGATTTTGTGAAAAAGTATGTTTTAAAATGCTAGTGCAATTTTTTAAACTGTCTTACATAAAATGTCAATTCAAAGCCGGTATATAGCAACCACGTTTTAAACACGTCTATTGCTTCACCATCTCTTGTCTCCCTTATAATGTGTAATGTAACCATTTCTGCAAATATTTATCTTAATTAGCATGATGAATTAAACAAAAGAATGGCATCTTATGGGCTTTTACATCTGTTGTATAATAGATATAAAAGGCGAACGTTATTAAAAGCAAAGTCAGGGGAAATTAAATCTACGGTTTTTATTCTTTTAAAATTACAACTTTTACCAACATGATAATACACGCGCATGTTTAATATGTGTTTATCACCTTTCAAGTCGTCATATGGTATAATTGACTTAGTGCGACAAAACATGAAAACTCGAAAATGGATAATGCAGTCAGCTACGGTTGTACAATTTAAAAACTGGGATGTATAAAAAACACTCCTCCGGGCCGGATTTGAACCAGCGACCTATGGATTACTGAATTACATGTCCCTCTACAGTCCACCGCTCTACCAACTGAGCTACCAGAGGAATTGAAAGTGTCCTTCTAGACTCTCAGTACTGATAGGCGACACAGTGTCTTTTTCACTATCAGTAAGGTCACTAGAGGTCCTACGACGCACATTAAACCTTATAGATAGTGCTCTGGAACTTATACACTACAGTTGTCTTTTCGGTGTGGAAATTGTCTTTGTGGAAACCTTGTATCACCGGACATATAAGTAACGGGACAAGCTTACTTTTTCATACTTATCAATGAGATTATAGTCCCATAAACTACTTAACAGACTTTTAAAACTGCTCTTGACCAATTCACTGCTGGGAAATAGAAAGCACAAATTATGAAAGCAATATGTCAACAAAATTCAAGTGATAGGAAACTGAATTGTAAAACAAATATTTACAAATTGTGAAATTTGTATAATCTTATAAATGTTCCAAATATATATGCACACGTATAATTCTATAGCACTTACTACTACCAGGGGCACAAAATATCCAGATTGTTGCTCGGTGTCTAATTCGCTCCCTGGTCACTGCTGTGGTGTATTGGATATTGGTTTATATCAGTCCCGTTAATTCAGATCTACGAGGGCTGTTCAATATAGAATGAATATAATTTTTTTACGGTCATAATTTTTCGCATTAAAATTCAATCTTATTACATTCTGTTAGCTAAATGTGAAACAAACACGCCGTTGGTACTCGTGGTTTCCGCCTGTGAGAACAAGGCAAGTTCAGATTTGTTCAGTATCGCCTACCGCTGCAGTGGAGGTAACATGCAGTTAAAGTTGATGTTAGCGGAAGATCCGGAGTTTTTTTTTCAAACGTAATCACAGCTGATGAAAATTGGCTATATCCTTTTGATCCTGAGAGCAAACAGCAAAGCTCAGTGTGGAAAATTCATTCATCACCAACCCCCAAAAAAGCAGAAGTGGTTGCTTCTGCTGGGAAAGTTATGGTCATCTCATTCTTTGATATTCATGGAATGGTTTATCAGCATGTTGTACCTGCACACACATCAGTAACTGGACAATACTACAGGGTTGTCCTGAAAACATAGTCCATATCAGGCGCAAACGACCACATTTCCGTGAAGCAGGCTGGATGCTGCACCACGATAATGCGCGGCCGCATATTGCCAATGTTGCTGCTGAATATCTTGCAAAAAGCTACGTGAAGTGCACCCCTCACCCTCCCTATAGTCCGGATTTAGCCCCATGTGACTCTTTTCTATTCCCTAACTTGAAGAAACGCCTTCGTGGGAGGCATTATACATAATCAGAAGCAGTGGTGAAGGCTGCGGAGGTGATTTTGAAGATTCTATCTAAAATGGTTTCCAGCATGTCTTTGAAGACTGACAGAAACGCTGGGACAACTGTATCGCATTCAGGGGAGACTGTTTTGAGAAGAACCATCAAAATTATGAGGATGAGTAAAGGTACGTTGTCCAAAAAAATTGTGATCATTCTTTATTGAACAGCCCTCGTAAATAAGGATTTTTTAAAACTTTTAGACACTATTTTTCCTGGAGAAATGTGGCATGGAAACGTTATATAAAATACCATTAACTATTTGTTTAAATTCAATTAAATATATTGATATAGGTTAAAGAAAATATTTGTGAGCATAACATTTATAGTTATTATGGTCTGTTATTTTGATCTTTGTATTTATGTGTTTTTGTAGCTAGAACCCTAAAATACCTTACTGGTAAAATAGAGTTAGTTCATTTAGAGAATCAATAATAATAATAATAATAATAATAATAATAATAATAATAATAATAATAATAATAATAATAATAATAATAATAATAATAATAATAATAATAATAATAATAATAATAATAATAATAATAATAATAATAATAATAATAATAATAATAATAATAATAATAATAATAATAATAATAATAATAATAATAATAATAATAATAATAATAATAATAATAATAATAATAATAATAATAATAATAATAATAATAATAATAATAATAATAATAATAATAATAATAATAATAATAATAATAATAATAATAATAATAATAATAATAATAATAATAATAATAATAATAATAATAATAATAATAATAATAATAATAATAATAATAATAATAATAATAATAATAATAATAATAATAATAATAATAATAATAATAATAATAATAATAATAATAATAATAATAAATAAATGAAGTATGGAAGAGGAAAAGCAATACTGCATCGGCCGGGAATCGAACCCGGGCTGCCCGCGTGGCAGGCGAGCATTCTACCACTGAACCACCGATGCTTACAGGAAGTAGGCGTCTTATGTCTAGTACTCATTGCTTTGCTACTGCGGATTCGGAATTTATTATACGGTAATTGTTTATGGTACAGTCTATGTATTTTTGCTATAAGCTTTTGTTTTGCTTTTCTATTTTTATCAGGAATACCGGTTAGTGTTCAAAGTTTAAATCTTGTAAGTTCCGAATAGCATGTCATTAAAATGCCAAGGTCCCTTAGAAAGTGTTTTCGCTTAGCTGATCCTCAAAGTCTCAGATTCGAGGACTTAGATAAGTTCATCTGGAAGCATTTATTTAAATTGTTCTCTTAAGATTTTGTAGTATAGTATTAGTGAATTAAAATGTGAACAATAAAGTGGATACTGTAGTTCATTATTGTTATATTTAGAACTGAAGTGTTTATTTTGTCATAAAACGTAAAAGAGAAGTAAGTGTATTCTGAAAGTAATATGTTTCTGTTGTTGGACTTTTTTCGGATATCAATGGCTAGTTTTCAAATAGAGTCATCCTTCGAAAGCTCCAGCAGACAATGGAATCTACAGGAAAGCATTTGCTATTATAGTCATCATTGATGAATTTTAAATACCTGATATCCATAACTAGAATCAGGACACGAACACCAAACTCTTGGTAATGACTGGGATTACCTCTGTTCTTGACTCGTGGACACTGCCATTAGTAGTAGTTCAACAAAAAGGGCTGCCAAAGATATTAACCCGTACAACCAAAAGTACCAAATATTATGCAATCAAAGAAAGTGTAGTTATGTGTTTGTGTGGTATAATATTTAATATATTTTACTGCAGTACCCTGTTCACACATAAGGATGATTACCATCAAATTAAGAGTATTTAGCAAAACATAGAGCACCTTTTTGTTTATGACCCAATGGTTATAGCGTACGACTGAAGATTAATTTCATGTGGTAGGTTCGAATCTATGAAAGAAATTCGAGTACCCTATTGTAACATGGTGTTCCTTGAAATAGTTTCGTTAATGTATCGGCAACGAAATATTTACTGTGTCTCACTCAATCAATAGCAAAACATAGTGTAGGCTGCTTTTGAGAAAATAAATAAAAATATTTATACAAATACCCAATTACGAGTGTACTACAAATTACAAAGACAAACGTTCGCACTTCAGAATCATATTCACAGCATACGTACACTTACATCATGGATACACAACGGCATCTGTGAAGGTTTTCTTGCCAGGCGTATATTTATGATTGCAGAATCGTTTCAAGTTTTAAAATGCCACAGTCGATTTCTATACGAAGCGTTCATCCCAATACAAAATAATTAGTTTCAAAGGATTCCTTTCGATATTTTCGTTTTCTAGATTCAATCCAAGAGATGTTCGTGTAAATTCGTGTAGTCTTTGGCATTGTCCTCATTAATAATCATCATTAAGAATGTAATATGGGAGCGGTTTGTTATTTTACGTCATACTTTCCATCCTAAACAAAGTGTAATTGCTTGAGTCCTATTCAAATGTTAATATTTTAAGGCCAGTAATGTCGTAGTTCAAGAGCATTTATACACTAGTTGTATTAAATTAAATTAATTGGACTACTGTAAAAGAGTGCTCAAAAAAGTAAGAATTGTAAATGCCTAAATGTTGTGTTAAAACTGACTTTCTGTTATTTGTTGATTGTGCTGGTGCCCTAAGTGCATGTTTGAGAGGACTAAAATTCTTCTGCGCAGATCGATCCAGGTCACTAGCACAAGTATCAACTTATGGGCTGCAACATCAGCTGACCATATCATTGGTCCGTGTCTTCTCCCAACAAACTAACAGGACCTATCTACCTCGCATTTCTTAGAGATATTTTGTCCACTTTATTGGAGGATGTCCCACTACACCTTCGGCAGGTAATATGGTTGCAACACGACGGAGCTCCAGCTCACTTTGTGAGAAATGTGAGGAAGTGCCTCAACGTTACCTATTCCAATCAATGAATTGGTAGAGGGGCACCAGTTACATGGCCAACACGATCACCACATCTGAACCACTAGACTATTTTATGTGGGATAGTATGAAAACCATGGTGTACGCTACTCTGGTAACATCAGAAGAGGACCTCATTGCACGAGTACATGGAGCGATTGGCATTCTTTCAGGTCAGCCACACTTGTTGGAACATGTATGTGAAACTCAGCGCGCTCGAACTAGGCTCTGCATTGACCTAAGGGGTTCACAGTTGAACCACATTTCTTATGTTAAACTGCTTCTGCTGCATTCCATTTATTCGTTGTATGACGTTATGCGGAAAGGACAACCTGATGCTCTACTGCGCCCAAAGTGTGTTTCCGGATATGAAGTGCTGCTTGGAAAATGATCCGTTTGCCGTCCTGCACAACAGAGCGAATCCTTGCCTATGTCTTTTAGACTCACTCTTATAGCCAATCATAAAAACAAGGAAAGCATCACTCATTTTCACTGTTTCCTAAAGGCTAAAAATTTCGTCTTACAGGCAAACTTGTTTATACATTAACGTTTTTAACTGCTAATTCTTATCGGACGATGAATGAAGTGATGCTCAAGAGCCCAGAGTGAATAGAACTTGAAGCCACCCGACCTTCATCTTTTCAGTGCAAGGAAACATTTCGGCACATCTTTATGGCGTAACTTGTCCTAGGAAATTCGTGGTCGGAACCTGTTGAATATGGCATATTACTCTATGACAAATGTCGTAAGGGGTTCTTAGGACCTTGATTTATTTATTTTGTGTTTATGCTCGTGAATGGAGTGTCCTCGGGAGGGTGGGGAGGTAAAGAGATGCGGCTAGACCTGAGAGGAGATGACAATAAAGCGAATGGTTCCTAACAATTACAGATTTAAATTCCCCGCTGGTGGCTCATACAACCAGCTACCCCTTCGGAGGACGGAAGCTGGAGAACTACCCCGATGAGGACCAACGTTTACAATGGCATGCACGCTCGAAGTCTCGCCGAAACTAATGCCCACAGATAACCAATCAGAATAAAACGTAAAGTTAAATGAGAAGTGCAATTAAATACAGAGAGAAAAAATTCGTGAACTGTAACTATCCTTCCCATCATTAAGCTAGCGATTCTAAGAATTTAGAAGAAACACATTTGGATCAGGAAGTTCGGTTACGGCACTGACCACTTTGTAAAGAAAATGTATACTTTAGTTTCACTGTTCTGTCACCTTGATAGACTCAAGAGGTCGTTTGTTCAAAGCATAACCTATTTGTTTTAGCCGTGATTCTTAGTATCTATGTAACACACAAGTTTATTATCTTCTTAAAAGAGATATTCTGTTGAATTTACATTTTATGGGATCAAACATTATACACCACAGAGTTCATCACAGAAACAGACGCCCGCCTCGGTGGCGTAGATGGTGGCGTGTGTACGTCCCGTTCAAGAGGTCCTTAGTTCGAATTTCCGTCAGGGTGAGTTACCAGGATAAGTCTTAATTCGGGGTTTTCCCTTATCTTAAGGTCTCCATCCCCTTCAGCTGCCGTGGTACGGGCGCTGCGGACCCCTAGCACTTGTGGTAACTTTGGCATTACTAGAGGAACCTCGGGTCGAACATTCGAGCCCCTCCTTGATGGGGAGTTGTTCGCATTGGGTTGGACTCGAGGGGGCAGTGGTTCTCGATACCCTTGGGAGATCCAGTACGGCTCCGGACGTGGTTGAGGGAAGCCACTAATATCCCCGCGAACTAGCCAGCATAGCTAGTAGAAGGTGTGCTAGATCACCAGGCGGCCCCATCGAGGTCATATCTGTAGCCGTCGCATTTTGGAGTTGGCGCCCGTAAGTGGCGTATCCACTTCCATCGCGTCTTGAGTCCACAGGACCAGATGGGGGGGGGGGGGGCTTGTTAGTCTCTTGCCCTATGGAAGGCCCCACGGAGGCGCCGGGTGCCCTTTTTGGGACAGCTCGGTAACTCCCTGGTCGAAGGAGGCCCGGGTCCTTGGTTCTACGTGTCCAGGACTAATGCGAGTAGAACCTCTGGCATTAACTTATCTTAATGACGAATGTCGTGTAACTCTAAGTTCTATGGGCCCTGGGATCATTGAGCATTATTTCACCCATTCCATTCATCGTCCGATATGACTTAACGTTGGAGGACGCAAATTAAACAAAGAACAGAGACATGAGCTTGCAGGAACCTCTACTGTAGCTCCCAGTTTGAACTATAATTTGTGGTTGGTAGAGCTGGGAGCTATTGGAGTCCACCTGATTTCTTGTCAAACGGCACTCGGCCACACTGTGACTACATTCGTGCATTTGGTCTCTTGTTAACTAAAGGGCTATCAGTACTGGTCTATAACAATAAAGTGGCCTTATTTATTATTTCTGCCATCGTTCTTCCTCTTTCTGTTTCCACAACTTTTAGATTAACTTATAAGATACTACGATACCTCATCTATTTGTGTTAGGAGAGCGAATGAGAATTTTAGTCATATATTAATATTTTTCGTTCAATGAGCCAGTAACACCAGACAAAAGTTTTATGGGCCTAGTCACATTATCTTAAATTCTGCAAAATGGCTAAGAATATTAATAATTTCTATGTGTTTATATGCCCTAAACAGGTTCTTCATCTCCACGTAACTTTGAGATGATTGGCTTTTATCGGGGTACAAATCCCTGAATGAAAGTGGTCCCTCAAAAGTGTAAGAGCTGCATTCATGGAGGTTGCTATGTCTTCCGAACTTCATTGCTACAGTTACAGGTAGCTGGCATTTGTCTCTGTATAGCTCAAACGCAATTTACCTTTAAGAAACTGCTCTTACAGCGTTTACATCGCATGACCGTGTGGCCTAATGGATAAGGCGTCGGACTTCGGATCCGAAGATTGCAGGTTCGAGTCCTGTCACGGTCGAAGCCAGTTTTTTTATGTGTGCTAAAGCAACAATACTGTTAATGTTAAAATGTGATAACGAGGAAAGCGTTTACAGATGCTCGAAAAGTACGAATTAATTGTATAACCTATGTATGTGTATTCGGTTATGTACTTTCTGGTGTTCAGTATCGCTCAATGCACTGAGACCATTTTTGGTGTTGTTATAACTAATTTTATATACATTAAATTATTTGCACTTTTAGATGTTGTGTTTAACTTGATGTAACTAATGTGATTGATTCTGTGTGCATTAAAACGGTTTCACAGCTTTATAGATCTCTGATTTAATGAAAACTTGATGGACGTCACACGTCGACCGGATAGACCCCTGCTTAAATCCCTTTAAAATGTAAACCCTATTTGCATATAGCTGCTGTAAGGCAAAAACTTGTCTGTAATAGACACAGGCCCTTAAGTTTACTCCTATATACCTTGCCCTCCCATCCTTTTAACCCTCACTCACTCTATCTGTCTCTTACGCACATCACCCATCTAAGAACGTGACGTATACTCTGAAAATTATGCTCCCTGTTTCCCCCAAGGACCCTGTGACCTAATGGACAAGCCGTCGGACTTCGGATCCGAAGATTACGGGTTCGAATCCTGTCACGGTCAAATAGCTTTTATAATAGTTGCTAAAGGGACTAAACCCTTACGATATCAAAGGGGTACATGCCTACACATAGCTATGTGGACGAACTTTAAGTATAGTTTGAGTTAAAATAAATTATTTCTTGGTGTTCGATGTCACTTCATGCAAGAAGACCATCTACAATTTTCTGTCAGCTAAGACATTTTCGAAAATATTGGTAAATACATTTTAGCGATTTTTTCAGGTTTAATCGCTTTACGATAGTTGCTATTAACTTCATGTTTTGTAAGTTTATCATATAATATTCTTGTTCTATCAATATTTGTGGTAATTCATACAGGTAACGGCATCCTACTTATATTATCAATAATAATTAAAAACCCAAATATAATTCCAATTGCGCAGCAGTTCACGAGACCATAAACCACCCCTCCCCTAAATAGGATACCTACTATTGTATTGTCAATATAATACATCTCTTGATCCTCTTACAACAAGTGTGCTATTCGAACAACGTCAGGGTCTGGCAATAATATTGTCGCGGCAACGGGCATAAACAGATAACAGACGGCGGATGGTGTTTCACGGTAATAAAGAGCTTGCATAAGCAGTTAACGATAGCGCGGCTAGTGTACACAAAGAGCCGGCAAAAGCAGATAAACATAGCGCCTGAGATAAGTGACTTGCCGGCCCAGATAGGGTTTCAGGTAAGGAAGGTTCCAGTGATATCTCGATTGACTGAGAATAGTTGCTTTTCATTTTTGCTCGAGAAGTCTCTCGAATTTATGAATGAGATATATAAGAGATTGTGACACGCCAGCTGTGAGTTGTTGTAAAGACAGTGAGGCGGGCAGTAAACAGCTGTGAAATGTGTAACAAGAGTGTTGTTGTGACGAGAGCTGTTTGTTATTGTCATCGACCTTGGAAGATTGTGTTGCATATGTGATGTAAAGTTGTTACGTGAGAACTGAACAGTGTGTTCTACGGAAATTAAGAAGATTTAGAGAACCCGCAGAGTCACATTATTGTAACAGTCTGTTTGCTATTACTGTATGTGATATCTACTGAAAGTTTGCTGATATAACGTTTAAAAATATTTTATCATAAAGTTGATTTTAAGAATATCGCTGTTAATTTGTCTTACGGACATTAACCACCGTTTCAAAATTCAGTTATATACTTGTAATCTGCACATGTTTTCAAATTTACTTTTACTCTGTAATTGTTAGCTATAAATGTTACAATTGTTTGCCGGTATAGTCAGTACGATTTTGTGTGTTGATTAGCACTTTCACCTCCACTATTATGAACTGAGGCTGCAGAATTATCAGAAATACAATTTGTAATTTTTTGTAAATGCTTCATCTCCAAAATGGCAGGCTCATTCGACATAAATTGCAGATTTCTTCTACATTTTTAACAGGTTTGGAATTAGTAGAGCAAATTCAAACCTTTTTTTTTAAGCACATCTCCTAAGTAAAGGAAATTAAGGGAACAAAAGTTAATGCCGAAACCCGGGATCGAACCAGGGACCTTTAGATCTTCAGTCTAACGCTCTCCCAACTGAGCTATTTCGGCTGCTTTCAGAGATGGTATACCAAGTCGGTTTCCTCTCCAATAAGAGCACTGGAGATAACTATCATGCCAAGGTCAGGCACTAGCTGTGTTTATGTACAGCCGCTCCTTATAATAGTGAACCTAAGTCTAAATTAATTTTACAATTAAAATAAATATTTAAATACCTCACAATTATAAGACCAGTTGCTTCCATTTATCACGTCTACAATCGCTAAAATCATTTCAGTGTACTTCATTAATAGGCTGTATAAGCGAATCATACAAAGTTAAGTAGAAGGAAGTGGAGGCATGGACAGTACAGAACCCCACCCCCACGGATTTCGTACATAGAACTTTTTCATCTTTGTGAGAGTCAGGGCGGCCAACCAGTTGGTCACGGCGCGGCTTTATATGTAACACTACACACAAAATATTAGGCAAAGAAATATTGACTAATGCATTTGTGCATATGCAAAGTACCAAACACAGCAGTCGTGGCAGAGTAGTTAAGACGTTCGACTAGAATTCAGATTTCCTCTCGGAGCTTAGGTTCGAGTCCTAGCGACTGCCAGAGTATTATTGTGAATATTAGTTCAACAAATCAAGCTTAATTGGCTTCCGAAAGTACCTGGTTATATGTATGTGCTTGGTATTGTAGTTTAGGACTTTTCAAGAGCTTAAAGATCACAACTACTATTCTTAAGCAATATTACACATTATATTTTTCTAAAATTCCTCTAAGACTTTTATAATAATAATGTTTAACATCTCAGGCTGCTAGTCAAATATAAATGAGATGAATGTATTATGGAATGCCATTTGTATTTCTAAAAACAACTGAACTGCTTTTTAATTGGAATCACGAAATCTCTATGTCTACATACTATAACCAATTGGGATGAACTTTCACTTCTGAGAAAAGCTGCTATTAATTTGGTTGTTATAAAAAATATATTTAACAAAAGTGATACAAACGGAGGTTACATGAAATACTCTGGTATTATGTAATATACGATTAACAACACTGAAAAAGTAATTTTGTTTCATAAACCATGAAACATACTTAGTTTAAAATAGACAAAACATATATAAACAAATGTTGATAGGCATAGATCGTATAGCAAGTCTATAACAACAGAAAGTAGCTTTTATTTCGTTTCAATGAATTTAATTTTTCTTATTTAAATTTACTCTGGATTTAAATTGTTATTGCTTTATTTGTATAAGTAATAATTTTTGTTTAGCTACTAATATTATACTCAAAACTCATTTTAACTTTAGTTATATTCAATATATTTGGTGTGGTTATATATAACATTATACTTTTATGTCGGGTATTAAAAAATACCTGACATTCCATAAAACTCGACACGGCATCTTGGACAGTGAACCTTTGAAGTAAAGGACAAAATACTGCTAGATAAAAAACGACCACAATATAACGAACTACAATCCTTTTAGTGTACCTTACGCTTAACATTAATATTCAAGTTACAGACCTACTAGTGGAATAAAATGCTTAAAAATTTACCTACAAAGCTTTTGAATATCACAAAACACACTTTAGTCTGTAGCTAATGAAATGACTACAAGCTGTCAACTGTCACTGCAGTGCATCATGGGAGTCAAGTTTGACTACTTCATGGCACTGCCACATGCAGCATATAGAACCGAATTCTTGGTATTCCATATCTCCCGACTATTCCATAATAGCCTCCTCTCCTCACATCTCAATTTTCCATCACATTCACTATGAATCAGTGAATGATAAGCCTTAAGAGATTGACAAGAACTTCCTAAATATAAAATGTAGATTTCGTTAAAAAAATACAAATTACGCTACCTCCGAGATATTCAGTAGCCTGTGTTGGAATTCTCTAAATATTTATAATTTACATTTTAAAGTATTAGTGAGAACTTTTTTTCTCCAGAATATCGCATGTTAAGGGTGTCATTTCAAAGCCCGAATGTAGTGACCACGTGTTAAATATTTCTATAGCTTACACATCACGAGCCCCACTTATAAAGTGTAATGAAAACATTTTGACAAATATGTATTTATCTCAGCATTATGCATTAAATAAAAGAATGAGATTTTGTAGGAGTATTTTACAAAGAGAGAGAGAGAGAGAGAGAGAGAGAGAGAGAGAGAGAGAGAGAGAGAGAGAGAGAGAGAGAGCGAGAGAAACAGAGAGAGATAAAAGGTAAATGACAGTAGGTAAAGTGTAGTCAAAGGCCTCTTTTTAGTTAAAATTAGAACTTTTACGGAAGTTGTTCTACGCTCCCATTTTTATTATCCTTTTATCAGTTCGTAATTGTTTCATAAAGCAGGTCGGATATAGTTTAATCAAACACTCCCACATAGAATGAAGCTTTAAAATTGATTACGCAGTCAGCTAAAACTGTACAATTTAAAATCTGGAGGCGAAATTCACCAGTATAATGAATGTACAAAAACTACTCCTCCGGGCCGGATTTGAACCAGCGACCTATGGATTACTGAATTAACATGTCCCACTACAGTCCACCGCTCTACCAACTGAGCTACCAGAGGAAGTGAGAGGTAGTTTCTTCACTCTCCTTTGAGATATGATGGATACTTGTAAGAAAGGTGCTTTTTCCCCAACCAGTAAGGTCACTAGATGTCCCTTGATGCAGAATAAGGCTTGCAAATAGTGATCTACAATTTACTAAAACAAAATTGTCTTGTCAGTATGAAAACTGTCCTTTTTGGGAATATTTGTCAAAATTTTAGTTGCCCGACTTAATTTAACCTATTTATCGGGAGGTGTGTTGTATATGACGCCTTTTTTTCACACATAGATCATCTTAAACCAGTGCACAAGTGCTGTGCTTGTGTAAAAATAATACTGCATCGGCCGGGAATCGAACCCGGGCCGCCCGCGTGGCAGGCGAGCATTCTACCACTGAACCACCGATGCGCACGGAGGGAACGTTGTCGTAGGTGTGACTTGCTACTATTGTGGAACTGAAATTGTTCATAGTACAATCCAGTTATTTTGGTATATGTTTAGGTTTTTCTTTTTTAAATGGAAATCTACTATATCAGGAATATCTAACCATGCTCAAGGTTTAGATTCACGGGTCACCAAACTGCCTAGTCCATACTAATGTGGAACTGAAAAGTGATGTACGTTGTTTATTCTAGTACAGTCAGCTAATTTTGGTATAGGTTTATGTTTTTTAATTTGAAAAACAAACTACTATATCAAGAATATCAAAGATTTCATTTTTTTTTTTTTTTACCTGCGAAAAGCAAGTCAGCTGAGTTGATGCTGAAAATCTCACAGGTTCCAGGGCTTAGACAAGCTCATACGAAGCCCATATTTAACTTTCTCTCCTAATATTTGGTGTTTTGGCGTCACTGACTCTACAATATGAACAGTAAAGTGGATAATATAGTTGATTATTGTTGTATTCCGAACTTAGATATGTATATTCCTGTAGAACTTAAAAACAAAGATGTCTTTATTTAAATGTCTATGTTCCTGGTTTTGGAATTTCAGCTATTTTTAAATATCAATATTTTGTTTTTAAGCAGATTCATCCATCGAAAACTCCATAGACAATGAAATCTACAGGAAAACCTTTATTGTCATTTTCGCTATTGATGAATCATCAAAACGAGGACCAGGGCAGGAGTAAACTGGAGATCCAGGAGAAAACCCGCCCCAGCTCCGTGTTGTCCACCACAAATCCCACATGCGGTCACCTGGGGTCGAACCCGGGCCACCTTGGTGAGAGTCTGGCCTTCTAACCGCTCGGCTACGGCGCGACTTCTGTATAACTGTAGATTCGCGTTTAACTTCGTAGCTGTTTCTCTGCTTAAAGCAGCAGTATCCCTCAAAATATACATTTAGAAAAATGAGGGATCTTTTCAGAAAGCAAGGACAACTTCTACTACAACCTTTGCTCAATAACATTTTCCTTGGTGTAGTATTCAAACCATTTTTCCTTTGTATTATGTTTGCAGCACTGATACTTCTTCTTGCACTCAATTTAAATTTGCTTCATTAATGGTTCTGTCTATGTATGTTATAGGTAGACGTCGATTAGGTAATGGAAAGGACACCTAGCATTCCACCCGCAATTGTACCATTTGTGTATATATCCTCAGGAGAAATGGATGACGTACAGGGACATCAGGAATCGTATGGGCCACAGGAACGGACAAGGTAAGTGACAGATATATGTTCTAACAGTGACTGACAAATATGAGGGGATAAAACCTAGAGTAAAAATGAACCGGTTTATTATATAAATACAAAAGTACATACACAAACTCCTACTAAACACACGCCATTTTTAATCTTAACAAACAAAAACACATTACAAAGTACAAATATTCAACTCCTTGCTAAAATATTCAATGATATTTCACTCGTCGCCGACGAGGACCAGTTGTACAGGTAGGACAATATAGTGGCCGTTTCTTGTTCGGAAATGCACGATCCTCACACGACCGTCTCGCCCCGGAACCAGCTCTTCAATGCGGTCTCTCCTCCACAGGTGTCGTGGTCGTACATCCTCTTGGAGGAGAACAAGATCTCCCACCTACAATTTGCCACCCCTCCCGCTCATCTGTCCTCAACTCTAACAGGTACTCCTTTGTTCAACTCTTATGAAAATCTTTGGCCTGTTGATGAAGTCGGAATTCCCTATTCAAGTTTTTGGTAAGCAATGGTTCAGATCCTGTGAGGATGGTTGTTAATCGGTGCCCACTCAGGAAGTGTGAAGGTGTCAAAACATCTGAAGTTTCGATTTAAGTAGAGGGCGTGAATTGATGAAAGCTTCAGCAGTAGTTAATATTGTGTTAAGTGCTTCAGCGTCGACTTAGCTTCGTCCTAGGCACCGCTTCACCCTCAATCGGCTGGGAGGCGCTCATTGGCGCCAGAGGATGGTTCAAAGTCCCACTTCAGTAGGAACTGGGGAAAGCTTTATCCAGTAGTGGAGGCTGGAAAGGCCTCCTTCTGTTGGAGCCAACATAAAGAACCAAATCACAAGGCGCTGTCGACCGATACATAGACCTGGGGTCATCCTGTAACATAGAGGTAGAGGAAATGGATGAGAGGAGCGCCGTTGTTGAAGACATGTCATTCCAGCATTTCACTCCCAGAGCAAGCAAAACATCTGGCACCGGAGATCGAACCCAAGACCCCCGCGGAACTATATCACTCGGTGTCTTTCCATGTTACAGGCTCCATATGTAGTCTTCAAATGTTCCGTTTCGTTTTCCTTTCTGATCGTTTTGTTAACATTTCCACATATGTTACACTTCACAGTAAACATTTCTTTATTCATAGATCCATAGAAATCGCTTAATTTTCTATTAAAATCTTATTTTAACACTGCTTTTGCCTGCTGGACATTTAAATAGCTTATGTTACTACTTGCATCTGGTTCCGTTTACACGTCCCCCAACAAAAGGGTGGTGAACAGGGATCACAATTTATGTTCCCATTTAAAAGCATAAATATTAAGTCAGATTTACGTTTATCCCTGGCAAGGTTAATGAACTGTAAATATCAGTCATGTATACGAAGCCAAAGGGTATTTAGTTAATATATTTGAGCATATGTGACAACATAAAGCACAAACATAAGGCCGAGTGTGTTAGGCGTCTGACTGGAAGTCAGATTACAGGAGCATAAGTTCGAGTCCTAGCGGCTGCGAAATTGTTTTCGGTGAATATTAGTGGTAAAAACCAAGCTAAGGGGAGAGGACCTAATCTATTTGGGCGTATATGCTGGTTATTTTAGTTAAGCGTCTCTCAAGAGAAAAAAATAATCTCAAATTACTCTTAAAGGAACATGTTTCATATTTTATTTTTCAAAAACGTCTCGTATGAATTTTGTTATTATATCACATTTTAAAATCTCACGCCTGTTAATAAAATGTATGTCTCACGTTTTCCATCGCATTCGCTGTATATATTTTTCACTTTGTAAAGATTGTTTTTGTTTGGCCTTGGAAATGAGTTTTGTTTATTTGCTATGTGATGTTATTTGGAATTTGGGACAAATGTTTCAAAGTACATGTTTGTGTTGAGTGTGTGGAAGTGAGATTCTAGAAGTAAATGTAGTAGGCCATGTAATGACCTTAATATAAAGAAATGAACGGTTGCTATGAGGAGAAAAATCAAAGATCTTGCTTCTGAGTGAAAAAATGACACTGAGAAGAATGGACGTGCAGGAGTGAGGGATTTTATGTAGTTAACGGAAACAATTAAGGAAGTCAGGATTTATCGATATGCTGGAGGTAACCTGCAATGTTTGACTAGGAAAGAAAGTTCGAGCAAAATGTCATCCAGATTATACAATTATATTTTACGAAATTGAAATTATACAAATTTTAATTCTTTCACTCGTAACTACCCTTGAAAACAAGAGATACCATGACTTATTTAAGCAGACAATATTCAACATCGATATTCAAACTACAACTGTTACATATGGCTTCCCGACCTGGGGCTTCGAAATAGTCAACGTGCATCACATCTTCACCATAGAAATCCTGTTCCACATGTCGCCACAAGGTGGAGTTCGTAGTGGAATAGAAATCTGGTTACAACTTAAAATGAATTAGTGACTGATAAGTCTCAAGAGACAGACAAGAACTTCCTAAATGGAAGATGTAGAGCTCGTTATACACACGATTTACTCTAATTCCGAGATTTTCATTGGCATTTGTTTGAATTTTCTGTAAATTTATGTTTTAAAATGCTAGTGGGCATTTTTTTAAAACTATCTTACGTAAAAGTGTCATTTCAAAGCCGGTATATATCAACCACGTTTTAAAAACTTCTATTGCTTCACCATCATTTGTCTCCCTTATAATCTGTAATGTAACCATTTCTACAAATATTTATCTTAATTAGCATGATGAATTAAACAAAAGAATGGGCTTTTATGGACTTTTACATCTGTTGTATAATAGATATATAAGGCGAACGTTATTAAAAGCAAACAAAGTCATGGGAAATAAAATCTAAGCTTTGTTTTTCTTTTAAAAATACAACTTTCACCAACATGATAATACACACGTATGTTTAATATGTGTTTATCGCCTTTCAAGTCGCCATATAGTATAACTAAATTAATGCGACATAGAATGAAAGCTCTAAAACGTATTACGCAGGCAGCTATGGTTGTACAATTTAAAAAGTGGGATATATAAAAAAATTCTCCTCCGGGCCGGATTTGAACCAGCGACCTATGGATTACTGAATTACATGTTCCACTACAGTCCACCGCTCTACCAACTGAGCTACCAGAGGAAGTGAAAGAGTGCTGCTAGACTGTCAGTACTGATAGGCGACAATGTGTCTTTTCCACTATCAGTAAGGTCACTAGAGGTACTACGATATACGTTAAACATTACAGATAGTGCTCTGTGTGTCTTATGTGTGGTATTCATTGCCTTACTACTGCTGAATGGACATTTATTATACGGTAATTGTTATGGTACATTCTATTAATTTTTGCTATAAGCCTTTGTTTTGCTTTTCTATTTGTATAAAAAGTATTACACCAGGAATACCTAGTAGTCATCAAAGTTTAAATCTTGTAAGTTGGGAAAAGCATGTCATCAATATGCCAAGGTCCCTTAGAAATGGTTTTCGCTGAGCTGATCTTCAAAGTCTCAGAGTTTTGAGGACTTAAACAAGTACATCTGGAGGCATTTATTTAAATTGTTCTCTTAAGATTTTGAGCCATCCTTCGAAAGCTCCAACAGACAGTGGAATCTACAGGAATGCATTTCCTATTATAGTCATCATTGATGAATTTTCAATGCATGATATCCACAACTAGAATCAGGACACGGAACACCAAACTCTTAGTAATGACCGGGATCACCTCTTTACTACATCTTCTATTGCATGTTCTTGACTCGTGGACACTGCCATTAGTAGTAGGTCAACAAAAAATGCTGCAAAAGATATTAACGCAAACAACCAAAAGTACTAAATATTATGCAATCAAAAAAAGTGTAGTTATTTTTTGGTGTGATATTAAATAGTTTGTGCTGTGATACCCTGTTCACACATAAGGATGATTACCACGAAATTAAGTATTTTGCAAAACATAGAACACTTTATTGTTTATGACATAGTGCTTATAGTGTACGACTGAAGATTAGATTTTATCTGGTAAGTTCGAATCTATGAAAGAAATGCGAATACCCTTTTGTAACAGGATGTTCCGTCACACACAGCACAGTGGTGTCGCTGAAGGTGAATCCTGCTGCTTGGAGCAGGGGCCTTCGACTTGTTGCCATACCGGGACACTGTCCCTTACTGGCATTATGATGGAATTAATTCATCGGGCGGTGGTTACATGGTTGGCTTTTGTTCTAGGGTTTTTTTAATGATGGATGAGAATTAGAAGAGATATTTGGATAAAGATGGTGTATGATGGGGGGTTAGTATTATGGTAGGCCTAAAGTGGTTCGTGGGTGTTTGTAGGTAGCCCCGGGGTCAATATCATATTCCCCAAGACCCCTGATGAGATGGTTGAAACTGGATGGTAGGTTGGAGTAGAATGTGTATGAAAGTGTTTTGATGTAACTGGTGAGAGTGGGAAATGAGAGGTCGTTGTGTATATTGGTGTTGGGAATGTACCAATCAGCTCCTGTGGCAATACGGAGAAATCGGTTCTGCAGGACCTGGAGTTTGTTTAAGTTTGATGATGCTGCAGCACCCCAGACTTGACACGCGTAAGTGATAGCCGGTCTCAGTATTTGCTGGTATATGAGAATCTTTTTTCTGAGACTCATTGGTGACTTTTTGTTATATAATGGGTATAGCATACCCATACGTTTTGTGATTTTTGAGGCTACAGATGTAATGTGTGTTTTCCAGGTGAGACGCATGTCAAGCTGGACTCCAAGGTATTGGGCCTGATTACTCCAGGGGATGTCTTCTCCTGCTATGTGGAGTTCTGGGACGTCATGAACCTGGCGACGGGTGAAGGTTACTGCCTGTGTTTTTGTGGCATTTATGCGAAGGCGCCATGTGAGGAACCAGGCGAGGATGTTCCGTGAAATATTATTGGGGTAATGTATCGGCAGCGAAATATTTACTCTGTCTTAATTAATAGACAAATCTCAGAGAAGGCTGCTTTTGTAAAAATAAATAACAGTATTGATACAAATGTCCAATTACGAGTGTACTACGAATTACAGAGACAAACGTTCGCACTTCAGGATCACATTCACAGCGTACGTACACTTACATCATGGATAATGCTTATGGATGCACAACGGCATCTGTGTTGCCAGGCGTATACTTATGATTGCAGAATCATTTCAGGTTTTAATATGCCACAGTCGATTTCTATACGAAGCGTTCATACCAATACAAAACAATTAGTTTTAAATAATTTCTTTTGAAATCTGTTTTTTATAGATTCAATCCTAGAGATGTTCATGTAAGTTTGGGGTCATAGTACCTTGGACATTTTAAAACAAGTTTTCTTTGGCAATGTCCTCATCAATAATTGTCATTAAGAATGTAATATGGAAGCGGTTTACTATTTTACGTCATACTTTCCATCCTACACAAAGTGTAATTGCTTGAGTGCTATTCAAATATTAATATTTTAAGGTCAGTAATATCGTAGTTCAAGATCATTCATACACTAGTTACATTAAATTAAATGTTTTGGACTTTTGTAAAGGGTGCTCAAAAAAGTAAGAATTGCATATGCTTAAATGTTGCGTTAAAACTGATGTTCTGTTATTTGTTGATTATGCTGGTGTCCTAAGTGCATGTTTGAGAGGAATAAACTTCTGCTGCGCAGATCGATCCAGGTCAGCAACACAAGTATCAACCTATGGGCTGCAACATCAGCTGACCATATCATTGGTTCGTGTCTTCTCCCAAGCAAACTAACAGGACCGATCTACCTCACATTTCTTAGAGATATTTTGTCCACTTTATTGGAGGATGTCCCACTACACATTCGGCAGGTAATATGGTTGCAGCAGGACGGAGCTCCAGCACACTTTGAGAGAAATGTGAGGAAGTACATCAACGTTACCTATTCCAATCAATGGATTGGTAGAGGGCGACCAGTGATATTGCCGACACGATCACCAAAGCTGAACAGATTATTTTATGTGTGGTAGTATGAAAACCATGGTGTATGCTACTCCTGTAACATCAGAAGAGGACCTCATTGCAGGAGTACATGGAGCGATTGTCATTCTTTCAGATCAGCCACACTTGTTGGAACATGTATGTGAAGCTCAGCGCCCTCGAAGTAGTCTCTGCCTTGACCTGAGAGGTACGCAGTTGAACGACATTTCTTATGTTAAACTGCATCCTCTGCATGCCATTTATTCGTTGTATTGATGACATGTGAAAAGGACAACGTGATGCTCTACTGAGCCCAAGGTGTGATCCGTTTGCCGTCCTGCACAACAGAGCGAGTCGTTGCCGATATTTGTTAGACTCACTGTTATAGCCAATCATAAAAAGAAGGGAACATCACTCGTTTTCACCGATTTCTACCGGCTAAAAGTTTCGTCTTAGAGGCAAACTTGTTTATAGATTAACGTTTTTAACGGGTAATTCATATTGGACGATGAATGAACGAATGAAGAACCCAGAGTGAATAGAACTTGAAGCCACACGACTTTCATTTTTTCAGTGCAAGGAAACATTTCTGCACTTCCTTATGGGGTAACTTGTGCTAGGAAATTCGTGGTCGGAACCTGTTGAATATGGCATATTACTCTATGGCAAATGTCGGAAGGGGTTCATAGGACCTTGATCTATTTATTTTGTGTTTATGCTCGTGAATGGAGTGTCCTCGGGAGGGACGATGAGGTGAAGAGATGCTTGCTATAGCTGGCTAGACCTGAGAGGAGATGGCAATAAAGCGAATGGTTCCTAAGAACTATAGATTTAAATTCCCCGCTGGCGGCTCATACAACCGGCTCCGCTTCCGGAGAATGAAAACTGGAGAACCACCCCGATGCGGAGAACGAACGTTTACAATGACATGCACGCTCAAATTCTCGCCGAACCTTAAACCCACAGATAAGCAATCAGAATGAAACGTGAAGTTAAATGAGAAGTGAAATTAAATACAGAGAGAAAAAAAATCGTGAAATATAATTATCCTTCCCATCATTCAGCTAACGACCCTAAATAACGCTCGAAGAAAGCCATTTGAATCAGAAAGTTGTGTGATGGCAATCACCACTTCGTAAAGAAAATGTATATTTTAGTTTTGCTGTTCTGTTACCTTGATAGACTCAAGAGGTCGTTTGTTAAATTGCATAAACTTTTGTTTAAGTTGTGATTCTTAGTTTCTGTGTAACATAGAAGTATATTATCTTCTTAAAGGAGATATTCTGTTGAATTTACATTTTATGGGTTCATTAACATGATACACCACAGAGTCCATCACGGAAACAGACGCCCGCTTCTGTGGCGTAGATGGTGGCGTGTGTACCTCCCATTCAAGAGGTCCTTAGTTCGAATTACCGTCAGGGTGAGTTACCTGGATAAGGCTTTATTCGGGTTTTCCCTTATCTTAAAGACTCCCGTAGGGGAGGGGATCCGTCCCCTTCAGCTGCTGTGGTGCGGGCGCTGCGGACTCCTAGCACTCGTGGTACCTCTAACGTTTTTAGAGGAACCTCGAGCCGAACCTTCGAGCCCCTGCTTGATATGGAGTTGTTCGGATTGGGTTGGACTATAGGGGGCAGTGGTTCCCGATATCCGTGGGAGATCGGGTACTTCTCCGGACGGGGTTGAGGAAAGCCATTAATATTACCGCGTACTAGCCAGCATAGCTAGTAGCTGTGCTAGATCACCAGGCGCCCCACCGAGGTCATATTTGTAGCCTTCGCATTTTGGAGTTGGCACGCGTAAGTGGCGTAAGTAGTATAGAATTGAGAGAATCAGCACAGTGTAGATAAGATGTTGAACTCTCCTCTGTGTTAATATATGAGTGATGTAGAATGCTCATTGATTTAGAACTCTCCTATATGAAAATCGAGGTTTAAAAGAAGGGGAGTGTTGGCTTAGTGCCGTTCTCCCCTGTGCAGTGAGATGTTTTTGAGGGTTGGGGTGACGATGATGATGATGATGATGATGATTGTGTGTGTGTGTGTGTGTGATGGGGTGGGGTGGGTAACGGGGGTTCCGGGGATGTTTGAATTAAATGTGAATTCTTTTCGATGTGTGTGTGCTTGAACTCTCATGTATGAATATCGAGTCTAGGGTTCGATATTGTGATGGGGTGGGGTGGGTAACGGGGGTTCCGGGGATGTTTGAATTAAATGTGAATTCTTTTCGATATGTGTGTGTGCTTGAACTCTCATGTATGAATATCGAGTGTAGGGTTTGATATCTATTACGTTTAGTGTATGATATATGATGCAGTATCGTTAATCTTTAGATAAAAGAATATCGAGAGAATGATTAGGTATGTTTACTGGGAGAGATTTATGAAAATAAATGTAATAAGACATTCTGGTAAGGGGTGTTCCCTATGCAGAATCTCTCCTTGAGCTACGTATCCAAGAGCGATGTAAGGGTTAAGAAAAGGTTAAATTCCATTCCCACATCGAGGTACGAGAAAATATATATCTATTCCACATTGAAGTATAAGGGTGATGACGTGTTTTCATTCCTCAAGATTTGTGCATATGTGTATATGTGTGAGCGTATAAATATTCATCTATGAATATCGAGTTCTCGGGAGGATTCATATATATGAACATAGAGTCCTCGGTTCGATACCCATTCATGTACGATAGGATAAACACTAGTCCTCCTCCAGTACAAGCGACGAGAAGGTGGAAGGGGGGAACGTGATAAAACGGTAATATAGTAAATTCGAATTAACAGGTCTCACCCTGTCCCGCCAGCTCGGGAACGAACGTGTCCTCACTTCACACAAACCCTCCGTACGTTAAGTACAATCGACGATAGGATGGGGAGGGGGGAGACAGGTATGATCACGTTTCATCACCCATCTGCTCACTAGGGAACGAATGCATTCTCACTTCACATCGCAACGTCAAGATGAGTGGAACAACAACTCCTATCATTGAAAGTGATACCAGATTCTGGGAGAATCTACGCAATTTCGAAGATTTGCAAAAGCATTGGGTTGAGCATCACGATGAAACGTGTGATGGGAAGATGCATCAAGTGATTTGCAAGAATCCTTCCCATCATGATTCGATCACATCTTATGCTCAATGCGGAAAGAATTGTAAAGTGTATCTCGGGTAAGTAGAATTATAATTGTGTGTTAACGTGAAAGTGTTGTTATGTGTTATATAACTAATGATAAATATGTTTATTTCAGTAAAGCCCAAAGTGAAGATGTGGCATGCCAGTCCGAATAGGATCAAGGTGAAGATGTGTGCGGTCCGTACAATGATCGTCCGTTTAAGGATATCGGTACATCGAAACCCGAGGAGGAAGTCATAGAAAAGTGAGTATAAAATAATAAGAGTTTTACGTTAACAAGTGTATTAAATATTCACGATGTTGAGACATAGTTCGTGTATGTCCGCAGATCCAGTAAGAAAGGAGACAAGAAAAAGAAGAAGACGAACTGCAAACCGAGAATCGTCAAAGCCAAGAAGACGTTCGATTAAGACAGTTTCATCATAATGATGTTCGAACCCTTCACACCCTTCGCAGAAGAAGTAGAGGAGGAAGTTGCGAGTGATGGTAAATAGTGTGTGCATGAACGATAACGACATCTCCATCAGCATTGACTTTCGTGTGAACATAGGATTATACAATGAACTCCCATCACTTTACATTAAAGCCACACATGACGATACGTTTGTGTATATTACAAAAGAGGATTGGGAGGTAATAATGTCAAATTTGTGTGTTTTGGATACGTATCTGAAAGATGGTAAGCATCCATGTGCACCGTACAGTGAAAATATAATATATGCATTTAATATAATGTTATGCATGAATAAGATGCAAGAAATAACGTTTGTGAATACATGTTTAAATGTGGGCAGTATAAATCTGAATAGTACTGCATTCAATGGACTTAAAAGACTAATTCCATATATTGAAAGAAATTTATATCAGTTGTATGATATTCATAAATCATTATGTTCATATGATGCAAAAAGCAGGAGTGCAAGGAAGAGGATATTGGAGATGTATGTTAAAGTCAATAAAAAGATAATTTGAATTTGTAATGTTTTATTTATTACACCTATATGATAGATTGTACAACATGAGTTAATGGTTTATAAGTGAATAATTTCTCATGAATAATTAAACAGAATAATGAAGTTTGTGCAGGAAAATTTGACGATGCTTGAACTTCCAATCTGACATTCACTGCCGCCGTCACAGTATCCTCAGGTTGATGAGAGCAATCGATGACGAATAGCGGTGCATATTTCAGAAAGTCGTTCCTTTTCAAAAGAGGGTAATTCTCCTTTCCATAGTAGGGTGATTGAAATTTGGAATATTGATCATACAGAGATGCAAATTTCGAATTGGCGAAATCCAAATTCATATCGTGATAGGGGTAAGATTCACTGTTGAGATAAAGTTTCAGATTGGTGATATTACAATTATCAAATAGAGAAGCATCCTTAGCGAGATGATTCAATCTATCCACTTGTGCACCGACTATGACGAAACGTGGTTTTTCAAGTTTAGTCGTGGTTGCAATGTTCTATGTGAACGCTTTAGTTTGAGGTACAGCAGGTTGAGTGTGAAGGTCCAAGGTTCGAAATGCGACGTGTAGAGGTTTATCCGATTTGACGAGTTTAAGTTTATCAACTCGTTCAGAATCTGAAAGTCGAAGTACAGGCATCCTCCATTCGAGTCTAGTTAGTTGTATGGTTGTAGGATCGTTTCCAATGATACAATTATTAGAATCCTTAGATCTAATGAGAATAAGTTCAAACTTGCTATTAAGTATGACCTCCTTGTGATCGTCGGCGAAACCCAGCAACATCGAAAGAGGAACGATAGCATTGAAGATACCATTCGATGTATTCACGATGTCTACCACACCTCCAGGATAGATCCATCCAGCATTTAGTAAACGATTCGATTCCAGTTCATTCAGTGCGGCATAGTTACGCATCGTTGATGAAATGCCCGGATTCCTAGTTCTATCAATAGTCGTTCCATTCATATCCAGACGAATCTCATCGAATAGGAATGCCATAGCATTGTTACTCAATTTCGATGTGGCAACGGTGCCGTCGGGTTTAGTGAGAGTCCCCTCAATGTAGAGATAACTTCTACTAGGAAGCGTGTACAAATCTTCAGCTTGACATGGAATTCTAATTTCATCGTTCACATCGAGAGCTGACGTATTGTACGGTAGGAATACGTGTTCTTCCTCCTTACTGATCTTATCATCAAAGGTCGGAATCCCGGTCACGTCCAACACATCCATCATAGAACCTTGAAGCCTAAGTTAGCGAGAAGTTTTCGATTAGACGATGTGATTAGCTTGCGGGTCGATGATCGAGTAGAGGTCAATCTCGAGAGATGTTTTTTAATATAGCATCGTCTCTTAAAACTTATACCCATTACGACGTATGTGCAATCGTACAGTGATGGTTTCGTTCCTGAAATCTAACTTATCGCCGTTCTGGTCTACCACTCTAATGTCGAGATGATCAATGAGGTTCGTATCGATGATTGGTAAATATATAGGACTTGATGGTTCCTGCGAGATATGATAACCTGGAGGTACCGATGGGAAAAATTCATACAGAGAATGACCACTTTTACCATTGATGAAAGATCCCGTTGCAAGACTACACTCGATACGTATGATGCTAACCTTGAATATGTTAACCAAATCATTAGACTCGGTCAGCACGTTTGCCGGTACCCTCTGTTTAGAGGTGAAACCGAGAAGAGAAGCAATAGATCTCTCACGACTAAAGTCGATAATATAGGGAGATTGAATTTCTGATTTCATGGTGTTATTATTAGCACGTAGAATAAAGTCGTCACCGATGTCGAGAGTATCCTTGATCAATCTGGCGATATCATCCAATTCATAAGTACCCGGTGGAATTACTATACGTTCGACTTTTCCATCGCGAACGTAATGGAATAGATTATTACTCTCGTCCACATTCGGAATCGAGTAAAAAGTCTCAAAATTCAATAGAGCTATGTAATGTCCGTTAGGATCCAGATGTAATGGTGGATTTAGAAATGTAGAGAAGCTGGTATCACTACCACTCACGGTGATCGTGTAACTCATCGAGGAGAAACTGAAGGCACAAGTGACCGCAAATCACAGAATCGAATTCTTGAAATCTCGTCGTATTATATAGGAGCTTGACACCCGAAAGGTACGTTTCTATCTCTTCCGGAGGTCTCAGATCGCCGAAACTGTCAAAGTAGTAGGCAACGTCACCATCCTTACGTACAGCAACCCAATGTGTACCAGGGTTATTTGATGTATCCAGATTCACTACTATTCTCTCATAGTATCGAGGACGTGGAGGTAGTTTATCGATCATGTAGACACCTCTAAAATGTGGAATGTGTAGACGTCGTGCATACGAATCGATCTCGTTAGCACTCAGGGCTTTTTCCGGGATAAATATAGGCGTCGCCCCGAGTTTTTTGATCGAAGATATAATCCTCTACCCTTACGACGTCTCTTACGGCGAAGACCTTTGCCCTGAGCCAAAGATTCCATGCGCTCGTTGTGACGTGTTAATTCCGCAAGTTGTTTTGCATCGGAACGTTTCTTGTTGACAGCCGTAGCAATCTGAGCAGCACCTCCAGCTAGACCACCTGCTGCACCTAGAGCTGCTAAAAGTGGTAGCAAAGGTAAGAAACCACCTCTCTTGTTGCGACGTTTACGCATGCCAGCGCCCGCTGCCAATTTACCCTTCATAAGTGTAGTCACAAGTCGAGCTGCAAGTCGTTCGCCCAAAGAAGCGTCGGCAGACTTTACACGTCTCCAAGCTTTCTCTACCAACACCTTATCGGCTAGACGACGAGATTCTGTATCAGTACTCTCTGCGTAAGCCCGATCGTGATCGAGACACGCTGAATCTAACCCGTTCACCGGTAAGTCACCTCTCTGCAAGCGCTTATGTAGTTTCGTTCCGGGACCGCAGAAACGATAACCCGGTAAATGTGCCTCAAATGGTAATGAATTAATCAAGGAATTAAGAATTCCCGAACCTTTGCGTGCACGTGTAGAGCGCATGTCTCACTATGAAATAAAGAAGGCAAAACGTGCGCTTTATAAGTATACGATTCCTATGACGATTGGCTAAATCCAGTAAAGACATAGATTGCCCTTATCACGAACGAAATAAAAGACAAAACTTATGCTTTATAAGTATTAGTCGCGATATGGAGATAGTAAAGCAAAAGTGTACGCTACCCATACAGGTGTTAGATTTCGAGGATGACATTCGCAAAGGACGACACGGTACGTTGTTTCCGAGTAACGTTAGAGCGCTCATACTGGGCAGTTCAAATGCTGGAAAAACGAACGTTTTACTCAACCTGCTTATTCACGAGAACGGTCTGAGATTCGAAAACCTCTACATATACTCGAAATCGTTGCAACAACCTAAATATCGATATTTACTCAGGTTACTGAAAACTATACCCGATATAGGTGTATTTACGTTCGATGATGGTGATAAAGTAATTCAAACGTCGGATGCTAGAGAAAATTCGATATTCGTATTTGATGATGTGATAAATGAAAAACAGGGTAAGATAGCTTCATATTACAGTATGGGTAGACATCGTAATGTCGATGCTATATATTTAGCACAATCATATGCTAAAGTACCTAAACATTTAATTAGAGATAATGCAAATATGATTATATTCTTTAGACAGGATAATCTCAATTTAAAACATATATACGAAGATTATGTAAATACCGATATGTCCTATGGTGAATTTAAGGATATGTGTAAACATATATGGGAGAGTGATGAACGATCCTTTGTTGTTATAGTACCAGAATATCCACTGAACGAGGGACGCTACCGTCACGGTTTTGATCGCTTTATCAGAATGAATAAATAGAATAATCCATCACTTAAGCAATGAGTATCGACAGGTTCGGATCCCGAAGAATCATACCCTCTAGGGGTGTGTTCAATCGATATATCATAACTAGAGATGGATCGGGAAACTATCGATTCAAGGGAAAGCGGTTGTGCAATATTCACGACCCTGAAGAAGGTGACGATGCATCGACTAAACGTTATGTGGATACGCATACGGCTGACGTCGAGAATCGAATGCAGATCTTCAGCGAGCAGACCTCGTATCAGCGTATGGGCGAGTTTGAAGCTATGCTTAGGGATCACATACAAAAATCGCTCGACATCCAATACAACAATTTAATGGAGTACTTAAGTAAATATGCATTTAAACGTGATTCCGAAAATAATGTCATTATAGATGGTATAAGAATGAAAACGCTGTTGGACCCCCTTCACGAACACGACGTTCCTAATAAAAAATATGTAGATGATAGGATTCCAATTCACGACTCTAATGAAACTCTATCATTTCGAATGAAGAGATTGAAGGATTTAGCCGACCCGATAGATGATAGTGATGCAGTCACCATGAGTTATATTAATCATTTCTTTATACAGAAACACAATGAATTGCAAACGGGTTTAACTGAGACTATAACAAACATTGCCGATACTATTACACGGAAACAGAATGAATTACAAAGTCAGTTAACTAGAACAATCACCTCCGCTAGCGAGACTATTACTA
Source organism: Mantis religiosa (assembly GCA_030765055.1). NCBI lineage: Eukaryota > Metazoa > Arthropoda > Insecta > Mantodea > Mantidae > Mantis > Mantis religiosa. The sequence goes on from CM060956.1 coordinate 57,500,286, forward strand.
CAGCTGTAGAAAAAGAAGTGAAACAACTAACCGCACGACAAACGGAACTTGATAATAAACTAATCACTATAAATAATGATATTCATACTATGAAAACACGAATGAGAAATGTTGTAAACACTATGTTACAACAATTGAAAGCACAACTCATAATTTCATTGCAAACACGTCCGTTTCGAGGTCCCTCTTTAAGGTATACGTTAACATCGGGACTCGAATACTATAAAGTTCCTGGAAATGGAAGTGTACTCTCGTGTTCCATCGTATCATCGGTACATCCGCATGCTGTAAATGATACATTGTTTGCAATAAACGGAAGATTAGTTGAAAGATATCCTGTAAGAGTTGAAACTGGCGATATTCTATCGTTTACAGCGCCAGTCGGACGTGCTAAAGATGGTCATATATTAAGTATAGAACTGATAGTTTCATATAAATTAGCAGTAGCTGATTAATTATACATTCATTTCGATATGGATGCTGAAGCTATAAGACTTAAGGAATCCATTGCCCGTCACAGTAGGGCAATAAGAGAAAAGTTACGTTCTCTCAAAGGAATGAAATTCGAAACGCAACGAGTCATGTCTGAAGTTCTTCAACCTGTAACCGAACCATTGAAAGTAATAGCAAAAGCACACCAAGACGACGACGACGACGAAACTACAGATGATGCTAACGGATCTGATCTCGTGTCAAAGTATCTACACAAGGTTCGAACTGCCAGTTCGAGTGACATGGACAATACTTACGGCATACGTTACGAGGATAATGAGTATAAATTGGGTAACAAGACAGTTGTGTTTAAATCTGATGGTGTTCAGATAGGAACAGAAACGTATGAACCCACAGCAGGCTTATATGAATTATTATTTAAACGTTTACCTCGCAAGACATCGTACACAGATGATGATTTAGACGTGTATTCGCAAATCTTACAGAATACTCAAGTTTACAGACACGGTTATTCAAGAGATGGACGTTTAAGAGCAAATCGAGGGTTCAAGTATCGTCATATCATTCGTGACCTTGTTAGTAATCGAACTGGATTTGGTTTACGTTGGAAAGAACATGTACCGCAGAGAAACTTAGATTACATCTACTGGAACGATCCGAATGAAATAATAAACAGATTAAGATTATTAGTTGCGTCGAGGGATGCAGGTAATTTGAATCACTCACCCGAGATAGAAGAAATTATTACAGAACTTAAAACATAAAAAATTATGGCATGATAAAACGTCGCATTGCAACCGAGTTACATGCACCAGCTAGAAGACGATTTTTACGTCGTAAGATCATAAGCAAAGGAATGAACGATTTAGTACAAATAGATCTTATGGACATGTCTAATTATGCAAGAGACAATAGGAATTATAAGTATATTCTTCTTGCATGCAATTTTTATTCCAAGATGGCTTATGCACGACCATTACGTGATAAAAGTGGTATTAACGTTTCGACTGCTATGGAGGAGATATTGAATGAAATGGAATCGTTTCCGAAGAATGTTCAATCTGATAAAGGAAGGGAGTTTTACAATAAACATTTCCGCGAACTAATGAATCGTAATAATATTAATCATTACAGTACATTCACTCACGTTAAGGCTGCTGCAGTGGAACGTTTAATAAGAACGATCAAACTGAATTTGCATAAGGAATTTATTGTTCAAGGCTCATATCAATGGATAAACATAATACCTAGAATTATTCATACATACAATAATACTTACCATCGAACGATTCGTATGAAGCCTGTAGAAGTTCGTGATAATTCTCTCCTGCTCAGCGTATACAAATATGATAGAAGTCTGCGTGTGAAGCGAAGATCTAGACTTCATCGTGTTGGTGACTACGTGAGGATTTCTAAGCATAAAGGTGTTATGGAGAAAGGTTATCTACCAAATTGGAGTGTTGAAGTCTTTAGGATACGTACAGTGCAAAGGACACATCCATTGACCTATCTCATCGAGGATCTGGAGGGTAAACTGATTGAAGGAGCATTCTACGGTTATGAATTACAGAAAACTCAATATCCAGACACGTATTTAGTTGAAAGGATCATCAGACGTCGTGGTGATAGGATTCTGGTGAAATGGTTAGGATTTCCTACCCGTGAATGGATTAATGAGGTGGACATTGTATAAATAAAAAACACACAACTCAATAAAGAAATATAATTTTAATGATATATTGTGTTTTATTTTTTTGTTCACATTGATTCCTGATATCTTCCGTAACTGCTAGTTCACATTGATTATATATAAATTCACATCTCCTTAACTTAAACATGATAATAACATTTTTATACTTTTTTAAAAATCATACATGATTATAGTTGAATTAACATTTAATTGTAGAGATTTTAACATAACGTACATGCTAGTTCACATTGAGTATATATATATTCACCTACCCTTAACGTAAACATGATAATTACAATTTGAAGTAATTAGTAATATACGTTAAACAAACATCATACATGATTATAGCTGAAATAAGAGCCTTTGTACATGCTAGTTCACATTGATTATATATAAATCCCCCTCACCCCTTAACGGAGCCATGATAATAATATTTTGATATAATTAGTAAATATATTTTAAAATGAAGTAAATATGTTATTATCATGTAATTAGTAACACACTTTACAATTATACTTGAAACTCAATTATTTCGTTTTTTGAAATACAGTAATATGTTATTATCATGTGCCTAGTAATACCTTTTAACTCAGTTGTAACACACTTTACAATTATACTTGAAACTCAATTATTTTTATTTTTTGAAATACAGTAATATGTTATTATCGTGGCCTAGTAATACCTTTTAACTCAGTTGAATCTATGCTTTATTGAGAAAAGAAAAAGAAAATTACACTTGACAATTTTCTATAGCATAATGTCCCCATGCTAATGTTGAAAATGAATTATTGGGAATGTATCGTTTTGTATCGATACCACTTAAAGCTATCTTATTAGATTCAATGGTATGAACATCATGTTTATAACTTCTGAAACATGTCTGCATGCTTCGATGTATCGTGTCAGGATGTGTAATACATGAGAGATATTGTTCAAAGGTTATGAATCTCATCGAATCTTTTGTTACACCTTTTGATTTTTTAATCACTTCAGTATCATATCGATAACAGTATAATTTCGATTTCAACCCTACATATTCAGTCATCACTCTACCGGCTAGCTCATCCTTGAATAATCCTGAAATTTTCTTATTTGCTAACGGAATACCATACACATCCATTGGATAATTCGATGTATCGAATAAATGTATATTGGTTTTAATAAATTCATATATATCGCAGCTAGATTCAAAGAGAAAAGCGTCCGTGTCCGTATAGATTAAAGTTACATCTTTCAATTTTTTCTTCAGAATTTCATAATAAAAATCATACATTTTATGTTTGGATAGATCCAGGATTGCTTGTCCTATGTATATTGGCTTATTCATCAATATTTCATCTCTGACCAATTCTATACCTATTAAATTTTCATCAAAAATCACGTACCTTATACATGTCTGTCGAGCTAACAATTTACGCGCTCGTTTCCAGCTGGTAGCTAAATGAAATGAATTATAACGTTTTACGTTCTCTATAAATTTTCCATAAACACAATTATTCATTAACTTCCATAGATTTTGACCAAATTTCGTCTTATCTTCAATACGTTTACGAGCGTTGAGTTCAATGTAAGGATTTATCCAGTTAGATTGTTTATAACCTATTACTCTATGTATACGCGATGGAATCAAACCAAGTTTAACACATTGTTGAAAATTGAGATAATGTAATACGTATTTATTTTTATCATTCAATGTTGTTAGCAATTTTGTATACGTATCACCTGGCGCGATTTCATTCAAAGGGCATAATGGCAAATCATTTTGTATATCATGAAGTTCCTGTGGATATTTAAAGTCTACTTCCAACACATATCCCACGTCAGAATCACTTGTAATAGACATAAAATCTATTTATTTAATTTCAGCATCAGTTAGCCACCTTATATCAGTGTATGGTAAGCTATTATTTTCCATTGTATATCCATATAAAGAATTGCAGTCAACGTACATTAAATAATTAGTTGGTTGAGTGTTATCATAGCTAGTCATGTATCTGTTATTCGCCTTTGCATACCGTTTGGACACCGTGCAAATTCCACCTCGTATTCCTTTTTCGAAGAAATCTAGCATAGTCTTATCTGTTAATAATGAAATCTGTACACCAGTCGTTCTTAACATTGCATCATAGGCTAACCCGGGAAGTGTGTAATACTGACACGGGTCGAGTCCGTACAAACCGATACTTAATTCACGGAAGCGTTCAAACACGTCCGTTAATATTAATGTATCGCACTTAAGATATATATTTAAATATTCACCCAGATTTTTAACATTGAATTCATTCCATACCGTTCTAGCATGACTATAATCCTCATGGCTTACATGATCAAACTGATGTTTGGATGGTAGACTATTCTCGTATAATTTTTCTATAGAATCCACATACGTGTACGGGAAGACACCTTTGCGTTTCATCAGTTGTCTATGCAAAGGATTCGTGTACATATTATTGGTATAATGAAAATCATCTGATTCTAACATATCCGAAAGGTTACTAAGTTTTGAATCCAAAAAACGATAGCTATCCAGAAATCTTAGATATATACTCATTCCATTCGAATTTGTATATCTTTTGCTAAAGGATAAGTAATTTTCAGAAGTTTGTGCAATACAGTTGATAGGTTCCGTATCGTAACCTAGTTTCTTTACTATGAAATGAGCATCGTATTTTGACAAGCAATGAAAGAATATTGGTATGAATCCTGGCATTTTCCTATTTAAATTGCAGTGCTTATGAGCTGGGCCAACGTAACTTCCAGTCAAATGACAATGATCACGAACCTTTATACACGAGTTAAGAAATTCACGTTTGCATATGTGACATCGTGTTGCATTTTGATATTCTAGCTCATCCACATCTCTCATACTTATTTCAATTTTATTAGCATATATATTAATGACCTGATTTGCAATTAACGTTAATTCTTTAAGAAAATTTTCAATTGCATATGGACCTTCAAATGATTTGAAACGTGTTAAATTTTTATCATAACTACAGACCAAATGTAATGCAATTGCATACGCTTCATGTTTATGAGTGGTACGTGTCCAACTTTTACTCGATACATTTTGACACGAATCTACCTTACGTAAGATACATTCTATGTCTGCATAAACCACGAATGGAACTTTTAGACATTTCGAATATGCGTTAAATTCAACGAGATCAGTTTTACCAGCCTCGGGCATTCTGATAATTTGATTCATCATACACCGCTTTTTATGGCTATTTAAACGTGATTCTGATGTGAAATACAAGTTACAATTGTTACATAACCATTTTCGCCCATTATGTTTAGTTAGCTGCTTTCCTAGCAAACGTGATAAGTCTGTTATCAGACAATAATGTCTTTTATACATTAAAAGATTAACATGATGTGATTTTATCTCTCTTGGTTGATATAAGAGAATAATCGATTTATTTTCAACACCGTATATCGTTATTGAAATATTTGAATTTTGATTCTCGAATTTTTCTACATCTTTCAATGATACGGGGAATGTTATATTCTCAAAGTTAAATTCGTTAAGAAAATCATATCTTTTATAGGACGTGGGTCGATTCTTGTTACGTTCTACTGGGTATTTGGATGCTAACAGACAGTATGCAAAGCAATATTTATCAGTATTACGAATGTTAATAACAGCTCTCTTCGATTTTATAATGTCGGGTAATTCAGTATACATCCCTGCATTCAATGAACCGTATTGTGTCACATATATTGTTAATTTCTCAATACTGTATAAAGCTTTTGAACTGGTACGCGATTCAAAATTATCCATATGATCTAGTATAGGTTGTACAATCTTCTCTTCATACCATATAGATTTATCTGTAGATTGCAATATCACCTCAAGTTTACTGTTAAAGTTAAATGTATGAATATTACCGCTCTCTTGTGATATTATGACATATTGACAGGATAAACAGGATCCTATCTTAAGACCTGATTTATACATGTTTAAGCCCTTATCAATTTCATTCAAAATTAAAGGTTTGCATTCTGCTAAGAATATGACGGGGTCAAGTATATTAACACAGTTGTGAATTTCGTAGGTAGATAATCGGTTTTTGAAAGCAGACTCACTGTGAATACATCGTAATCGTTCATCCTGGATCACGTTCGAACGGGTTTCATCTTGCTGAATCGAGGGTTGTCCAGTGGCGGTATCGGAGCATCTTGTCGCCGTTTCTGAAAAAGCAATTACAACATTCGATTTACTTTACATACGGGAACATTGATTTACATGTATGTAAGGTGGTAACAGAAATAACATACATGTTAATAACTTTTACATGTATGAATCTCAATTTTACGTAAACTCTATACTTTACGTGGAACGTAACATGCATGTAACTTTTACATATGAAAATAGTTACATAATGATTATGTATTTTACACAGAGGTTTCAATTATTGCTATCATCACGTAACTACAATATTCAGATAGTATGTAACTGTTTTACGTAATGCTCTCTCCCTTACATAAATGATAAAAACACACAACGTAAACCATATACATGTAAAATACCGTAACTGAACTACGATATTCACATGTACGTTTTACACATATAAATTAACGTTCTTTTTTCACCTACAACGTTACTTTTACGTGTAACAAACAAACGTAACTAACATGCATGTGAAATAACGTAACTGAACTACGATAATCACATGTACGTAATTATTACACATGAAAATTAACCCTACAACGTTCACTCTCAATTACTACTACTACATGACGTGCGATAATTAACACTTTAAGTTCTAATACAACATGTACGATTTCACATTTACATGCAAGTAACTACATTCAATTACTAATACTACATGACGTGCGATAATTAACACTTTAAGTTCTAATACAACATGTACGATTTCACATTTACATGCAAGTAACTACATTGTCACTTTTTTTATGAAATTTTGTTCAATAATTATACTCACCTTTTGACGACATTACGGGCTGCTTAAAAAAGACAATTTATGTCGTTTGAAACCACTTTCTAGTGTTTCCTCGCCATGGTATTGGAGTATGCAGTCACCACGGTTTAGTAAATCTTTCTGCGCTGCGGTCATGTGTTTGAATCTCTCCGGGAGGAAGACTTGGAATTCTGATGTTTCGACGACAACCCGTTCACCATATCTGGTCTTCACGGTTTTGACGGATCGAATGATGTGTTGAACGGACTGGTCTAATTCACGTAGTTTCTTTGTGGGAAGATGTGTTCCACCTTCAGCTAGTTGATTTAGCTGAAGCATCTCATGATCTGAAACAAACATATAAGCACACACGAATCAGTATTACTTCAACATACTTCGTAAACAGAGATAAAAAAAATGAATTACAATATACAACTTTTCTATCTTACCTGTAGGATCCATATTTCCAGAGAATCGACTGCCTCCTCACTCATCCGTGCCGCGGTATTTATTAACAGATGCTCCGCCTCCCCTCCGTCCGGGAGAGGTGTTACTGTCTACATATTACGCTATGTGTTTAAAGTAGTTGTGACTACGTTATAAGTTCAAAGGTAATACTAGTAACTTTATTATCATAGTTTAAACTTTATATAGGTTCATCATTTTTTTACACCCCCTCCAACCGTATCTCTCCTTCCCAAACACCATGTTGCGTGCGCACACTAACTGTGATTCGTTCCCTACATCTTGGAGGGGGGGATATAGTTACACATTTCTTTACACACACATACTTGTACAAAATACATTTTTCTGAACATTTAATTTTTTTTTTTTACATTTGGTATACTAACACATTCATAGTATTGTTTCATCATTCATACAAATATATAGATTCATTCGTTTAATTTTAAAATATATTCTTTTTTCCTAACGTTATTTGACAAAATTAGACTTCGCTACAGCAATAAGAATGTTTTGACCACCCCTGTCACCAGTCTGGAGAGATTAACTCTTTTTTTCTCTGACCCACATACCAAGAGGGATGTAGTTCAGTGGAGTATTCGTAATACTGAGGGGAGATTTTCTAGACAATTTTTTTTATATGGAGGGTGATATCTTGCCATGGATAGTTAGGATATCTACACTATAGATCCCTACTTGCGTATATATATTATCGTATTGATTGATCAGTTTTGTATTACTCATATATACTTAAAGATGAGATACTTTTCTCTCGTTATCTTTATCATTTTTAAATAGATGGTTAGTGCTTTTATTTTATTTTCGATGTTATGTTCCACTTTTATCATGCTTAGAGGGAATATACTTTTTAGGTTATCGTGCTTAGAGGGAGCGCTCCTTTATCATGAAAACCCTTTCAAACAGATTTACATTTGCATTCTTATACTTTTCTCTCAATATTTTTTTTTATCATTCTTAAAGAGATGGGTAGTGCTTTTATTTTACTTGCACTTGCTATGTACCACTTTTATCATGCTTAGAGGGGACATTTCTTTGTCATGCGACCCTCTCACATAGATTTACATTTCCATTCTTATACTTCATCAATGTGGAATAGATTTATATTTTCTCATACCTCGATGTGGGAATGGAATTTAACCTTTTCTTAACCTTTACATCGCTCTTGGATACGTAGCTCAAGGAGAGATTCTGCATAGGGAACACCCCTTACCAGAATGTCTTATTACATTTATTTTCATCAATCTCTCCCAGTAAACATACCTAATCATTCTCTCGATATTCTTTTATCTAAAGATTAACGATACTGCATCATATATCATACACTAAACGTAATAGATATCAAACCCTACACTCGATATTCATACATGAGAGTTTAAGCACAGACATCGAAGTACTAAACGTAATAGATATCAAACCCTAGACTCGATATTCATACATGAGAGTTCAAGCACAGTCATCGAAGAATTACTATCAATACATTTAATTCAAACATCCCCGGAACCCCCGTTACCCACCCCACCCCATCACAATATCGAACCCTAGACTCGATATTCATACATGAGAGTTCAAGCACACACACATCGAAAAGAATTCACATTTAATTCAAACATCCCCGGAACCCCCGTTACCCACCCCACCCCATCACACATCACAGACACACACACACACACACACACACACACACAATCATCATCATCATCATCACCCCAACCCTCAAAAACATCTCACTGCACAGGGGAGAACGGCACTACGCCAACACTCCCCTTCTTTTAAACCTCGATTTTCATATAGGAGAGTTCTAAATCAATGAGCATTCTACATCACTCATATATTAACACAGAGGAGAGTTCAGCATCGTATCTACACTGTGCTGATTCTCTCAATTCTATACTACTCATAATTATCCTTTCCATCAATCAGCTAGCAACCTTAAAAGACACCGGAAGAAACACATTTGGATCAGAAAGTTGGGTTAAGGTAATCACCAACTTGTAAAGAAAATGTATACTTTAGTTTTGCTGTTCTGTTACCTTGATAGACTCAAGAGGTCGTTTGTTAAAAGCATAACCTATTTGTTTTAGCTGTGATTCTCAGTACCCATGTAACACACAAGTATATTATCTTCTTAAAAGATATATTCTGTTGAATTTTAATTTTATGGCATCAATAACATATACACCACACAGTCCATCGCAGAGACATACGCCCACCTCGGTGGCGTAGTTGGTGGCGTATGTACCTGACGTTCAAGAGATCCCGAGCTTGAAACTCGTTTTGGGTGATTTAACTGTATATAGCTTTTACCGGGGTTTTCCCTTATCTTTAGACTCCCTTAGGAGAGGGGATCCGTCCCCTTCAGCTGCCGTGGTGCGGGCGCTGCGGACCCCTGGCACTCGTGGTATCTCTGACGTTATTAGAGGAACCTCGGGCCGAACATTCGAGCCCCTCCTTGATGGGGAGTTGTTCGCATTGGGTTGGACTCGAGGGGGCAGTGGTTCTCGATACCCTTGGGAGATCGAGTACGGCTCCGGACGTGGTTGAGGGAAGCCACTAATATCCCCGCGAACTAGCCAGCATAGCTAGTAGAAGGTGTGCTAGATCACCAGGCGGCCCCATCGAGGTCATATCTGTAGCCGTCGCATTTTGGAGTTGGCACGCGTAAGTGGCGTATCCACTTCCATCCCGTCTTGAGTCCACAGGACCAGATGGGGGGGGGGCTTGTTAGTCTCTTGCCCTATGGAAGGCCCCACGGAGGCGCCGGGCGCCCTTTTTGGGACAGCTCGGTAACTCCCTGGTCGAAGGAGGCCCGGGTCCTTGGTCCTACGTGTCCAGGACTAATGCGAGTAGAACCTCTGGCATTAACTTATCTTAATGACGAATGTCGTGTAACTCTAAGTTCTATGGGCCCTGGGATCATTGAGCATTATTTCACCCATTCCATTCATCGTCCGATATGACTTAACGTTGGAGGACGCAAATTAAACAAAGAACAGAGACATGAGCTTGCAGGAACCTCTACTGTAGCTCCTAGTTTGAACTATAATTTGTGGTTGGTAGAGCTGGGAGCTATTGGAGTCCACCTGATTTCTTGTCAAACGGCACTCGGCCACACTGTGACTACATTCGTGCATTTGGTCTCTTGTTAACTAAAGGGCTATCAGTACTGGTCTATAACAATAAAGTGGCCTTATTTATTATTTCTGCCATCGTTCTTCCTCTTTCTGTTTCTAGAACTTTTAGATTAACTTATAAGATACTACGATACCTCATCTATCTGTGTTAGGAGAGCGAATGAGAATTTTAGTCATATATTAATATTTTTCGTTCAATGAGCCAGTAACACCAGACAAAAGTTTTATGGGCCTAGTCACATTATCTTAAATTCTGCAAAATGTCTAAGAATATTAATAATTTCTATGTGTTTGTTCTTCATCTCCACGTAACTTTGAGATGATTGGCTTTTATCGGGGTACAAATCGCCGAATGAAAGTGGTCCCTCAAAAGTGTAAGAGCTGCTATCATGTAGGTTGCTATGTCTTCCGAACTTCATTGCTACAGTTACAGGTAGCTGGCATTTGTCTCTGTATAGCTCAAACTCAATTTACCTTTAAGAAACTGCTCTTACAGCGTTTACATCGCATGACCGTGTGGCCTAATGGATAAGGCGTCGGACTTCGGATCCGAAGATTGCAGGTTCGAGTCCTGTCACGGTCGAAGCCAGTTTTTTTATGTGTGCTAAAGCAACAATACTGTTAATGTTAAAATGTGATAACGAGTAAAGCGTTTACAGAAGCCAAAAGTTATGGATTAAATTGTATAACCTATGTATGTATATTCGGTTATGTACTTTGTGGTGTTCAGTATCGCTTAATACACCGAGACCATTTGTTGGTGTTGCGTATTATATACATTAAATTATTTGTACTTCTAAATGTTGTGTTTAACCTGCTGTAACTGATGTGATTGATTATGTCTGCATTAAAACGGTTACACAGCTTTATAGATCTCTGTTTTAATGAAAACTTGATGGACGTCACTCATCTTTTTAAAACATACCCTTGAAAATGTAAACCCTATTTGCATATAGCTGCTGTAAGGTAAAGACCTGTATGTAATAACCTCAGTCACTTAGGTTTACTCCTATATACCTTGCCCTCCCATCCTTCTAACCCTTACTCACTCTATCTCTTACGCACATCACCCATCTAAGAACGCGAAGTATACGTGAGAATTACGCTCCCAGTTACCCTCAAGGACCGTGTTACCTAATGGATAAGCCGTCGGACTTCGGATCCGAAGATTACGGATTCGAATTCTGTCACGGTCGAATAGCTTTTATAGTAGTTGCTAAAGGGACTAAACCCTTACGATATCAAATGGGTACAGGCCTACACATAACTATGTCGACGAACAACTTCAAGTGTAGTTTGAGTTAGAACAAATTATTTCTTGGTGTTCGATGTCTCTTCATGCAAGAAAACCATCTACAATTTTCTGTCAGCTAAGACATTTTCGAAAATATTGGTAAATACATTTTAGCAATTTTTTCAGGTTTAGTCGCTTTACGATTTTGCTATTAACTTCATGTTTTGTAAGTTTAACATATAATATTCTTGTTCTATTAATCTTTGTGGTAAACCATACAGGTAACAGACATCCTACTTATATTATCAATAATGATTAAATCCCAAATACAATTGCAATTGCGTAGCAGTTCACGAGACCTTAAAACACCCCTCCCCTAAATAGCATACCTACTACTGTATTGTCAATATAATACATCTCTTGATCCTCTTACAACAAGTGTGCTATTCGAACAACGTCAGGGTCTGGTAATAATATTATAATAGTCTGTTTGCTATTACTGTATGTGATATCTACTGAAAGTTTGCTGATATAACGTTTAAAAATATTTTGTCTGAAAGTTCATTTTAAGAATATCTCAAGTTAACTTGTCTTAAAGACATTAACCAGCATTTCACTATTCAGTTATATACTTGTAATCTGTACATATGTTTTCAAATTGATTGTTACCCTGAAATTGTTAGCTATAAATGTTATAATTGTTTGCCGGTATAGTCAGTACGATTTTGTGTGTTGATTAACACTTTCGCCTCCGCTATTATGAACTGAGGCTGTGGAATTTTCAGCAATACAATTTGTAATTTTTTGTAAATGCTTCATCTCCAAAATCGCAGGCTCATTTTACATACATTGCAGATTTCTTCTACATTTTTAACAGGTTTGGAATTAGTAGAGAAAATCCAAACCTTTTTTAGCACATCTACTAAGTAAAGGAAATTAAGGGAACAAAAGTTAATGCCGAAACCCGGGATCGAACCAGGGACCTTTAGATCTTCAGTCTAACGCTCTCCCAACTGAGCTATTTCGGCTGCATTCAGAGATGGTATACCAAGTCGGTTTCCTCTCCAATAAGAGCACTGGAGATAACTATCATGCCAAGGTCAGGCACTAGCTGTGTTTATGTACAGCCGCTCCTTCTAATAGGGAACCTAAGTCTAAATTAATTTAACAATTAAAATAAATATTTAAATACCTCACAATTATAAGACCAGTTGCTTCCATTTATCACGTCTACAATCGCTAAAATCATCAGTGTACTTCATTAATAGGCTGTATAAGTGTGACATACAAAGTTAAGTAGAAGTGGAGGCATGGACAGTACAGCACCCCACCCCCACGGATTACGTACATAGAACTTTTTCATCTTTGTGAGAGTCAGGGCGGCCAACCAGTTGGTCACGGCGCGGCTTTACATGTAACACTACACACAAAATATTAGGCAAAGAAATATTGACTAATGCATTTGTGCATATGGGAAGTACCAAACACAGCAGTAGTGGCAGAGTAGTTAAGACGTTCGACTAGAATTCAGATTTCCTCTCGGAGCGTAGGTTCGAGTCCTACCGACTCCCAGAGTATTATTGTGAATATTAGTTCAACAAACCAACCGAAAAATTGACTTCCGAAAGTACATGGTTATATGTATGTGCTTGGTATTGTAGTTTAGGACTTTTCAAGAGCTTAAAGATCACAACTACTATTCTTAAGCAATATTACACATTATATTTTCCTAAAATTCCTCTAAGATTTTTGTGATAATAATGTGCAACATCTCAGGCTGCTAATCAAATGTAAATGAGACAAATGTATTATGGAATGCCATTTGTATTTCTAAAAATATCTGAACTGCTTTTTAAATAAGAATCACGAAATCATTATGTCTACATACTATAACTAATTGTGATGAACTTTCACTTGTAAGAAAAGCTGCTATTGGTTTAGTTGTTATAAAAATATATTTAACAGAAGTGGTACCAACGGAGGTTATATGAAATACTCGGGTATTGTGAAAAATACGATATAAAGCACCGAACAATTAATTTTGTTTCATAAAGCATTAAACATAATTAGTTTAAAACAGATAAAACATATGTAAACAAATGTTTATATGTCTAGATCGTATAGCAAGCCTATAACAACAGAAAAAGTAGCTTTTATTTCGTTTCAATGAATTTAATTTGTTTTAAACTTACTCTGGATTTAAATTAGGTTACAGTTTTATTTATATAAGTAATAATTTTGGTTTAGCTTCTACTATTATACTCAAAACCCATCTTTAACTTTAATTATATTCAATATATTTGGTGTGGTTATATGGAACATTACATTTTTATGTCGGATATTAAAAAAATACCTGACATTCCATAAAACTCGACACGGCATCTTGCACAGTGAACCTTTGAAGTAAAGGACAAAACACTGCTAGATAAAAGACGACCACAATATAACAAAATACAAATTTTTAGTGCACCATACGCTTAACATTAATATTCAAGTCACAGGCCTACTAGTGGAATAAATGCTTAAAATTTACCTACAAATACTTTTGAATATAACAAAACACACTTTAGTCTGTAGCTAATGAAATGACAACAACAATCTGTCAACACTCACTGCAGTGCATTCATGGGAGTCAAGTTTGACTACTTCATGGCACTGCCACATGCAGCATATAGAACCAAATTCTTGGTATTCCATATTTCTCGACTATTCCATAATAGCCTCTTCTCCTCATATCTCAATTTTCCATCACATTCACTATGAATCAGTCACTGATAATGCTTAAGAGATAGACAAGAACTTCCTAAATATAAAATGTAGATTTCCTTTAAAAAAAAATACGCTACCTCAGAGATATTTAGTAGCCATTGTTGGAATTCTCTAAATATTTATAATACACGTTTTAAAGTATTAGCGATCATTTTCTTCTTCTTCAGAATATCGCATGTTAAGTCTGTCATTTCAAAGCCCGAATGTAGTGACCACGTGTTAAATATTTCTATAGCTTCCCCATCACGAGCCTCTGTTATAATGTGTAATGAAATTATTTTGCCAAATATATATTTATCTCAGCATTATGCATTAAATAAGAGAATGAGCTTTTGCAAGAGTATTTTACAGAGAGAGAGAGAGAGAGAGAGAGAGAGAGAGAGAGAGAGAGAGAGAGAGAGAGAGAGAGAGAGAGAGAGAGAGAGAGAGAGAGAGAGAGAGAGAGAAAGAGACAGAGATAAAAGGTAAATGACAGTAGGTAAAGTGTAGTCAAAACCCTTTTTTTTTTCTTTAAAATTAGAACTTTTACTGAAGTTGTTATACGCTCCCATTTTTATTATCCTTTTATCAGTTTGTAACTGTTTCATAAAGCTGGTTGCGATGTACTTTAATCAAATACTCCGACATAGAATGAAGTTTTAAAATTGATTACGCAGTCAGCTAGAACTGTACAATTTAAAAACTAGAGGCGAAATTCACCAGTATAATGAATGTACAAAAATTACTACTTTGGGCCGGATTTGAACCAGCGACCTATGGATTACTGAATTACATGTCCTACTACAGTCCACCGCTCTACCAACTGAGCTACCAGAGGAAGTAAGAGCTAGTTTCTTCACTCTGCTTTGAGATATGATGGATACTTATAAGAAATGTGCTTTTTCCCGAACCAGTAAGGTCACTAGATGTCCCTCGATGCAGAATAAGGCTTGCAAATAGTGATCTACAATTTACTAAAACAAAATTGTCTTTTCAGCATGAAAACTGTCATTTTTGGGAATATTTGTCAAAATTTTAGTTGCCCGACTTAGCTTAACCTATTTATCGGGAGGTGTCTTGTATTTGATGCCTTTTGTTCACATATAGATCGTCTTAAACCAGGGCACAAGTGCTGTGCTTGTGTAAAAATATTACTGCATCGGCCGGGAATCGAACCCGGGCCGCCCGCGTGGCAGGCGAGCATTCTACCACTGAACCACCGATGCTCACGGAGAGGAAGCTGTCCTAAGTATGGTCTAGTACTACTGTGGAACTGAATTGTAGTATACGTTAATTGTTCATACCGCAATCCAGTTATTTTTAGTATATGGTTAGGTTTTTCTTTTTTAAATGGAAAACTACTGTATCAGGAATATCTAACAATGCTCAAGGTTTAGATTCTCTATGTTGCTTAAAGCAGGTCAACAAACTGCCTAGCCCATATTAATGTGGAACTGAAATGTGATGTACGTTGTTTATTCTAGTACATTCAGCTAATTTTCGTATACGTTTATGTTTTTTAATTTAAAAAACAAACTACTATATCAAGAATATCAACGATTACATATTTTAACCTGCGAAAAGCAAGTCAGCACAACACCAAAGCCTTTTTCCAAGTCTAATTCCTGAGCTGATGTTGAAAATCTCACATATTCATGGGCTTAGACAAGTTAATCCGAAGCACTTATTGAAATTGCTCCCCTAATATTTTGTTCTTTAGTTTCACTGACTGTACAATATCAGTATTAAAGTAGATAATATAATTTATTATTGTTGTATTTCGAACTTAAATATGTATATTCCTGTAGAACTTAAAAACAAGGATGCCTTTATTTAAATGTCTATATTCCTGGTTTCGGAATTTCAGCTATTTTTACATATCAATATTTTGTTTTTAAGCAGATTCATTCATCGAAAACTCCAACAGACAATGAAATCTACAGGAAAACCTTTATTGTCATTTTCGCTATTGATGAGTCATCACAACGAGGACCAGGGCAGGGGTAAACTGGAGGTCCCTGAGAAAACCCGCTCCAGCTCCCTGTTGTCCACCACAAATCTCACATGTGGTCACCTGGGATCGAACCTGGACCGCCTTGGTGAGAGTCTGGCCTTCTAACCGCTCGGCCACGGCGCGACCTCTGTATAACTTTAGATTCGCGTTTAACTTCGTAGCTGTTTCTCTGCTTAAAGCAGCAGTATCCCTCAAAATATACATTTATCAAAATGAGGCATCTTTTCAGAAAGCAAGGACAGCTTCTACTACAACCTTTGCTCAAAAACGTTTTCCTTGGAGTAGTATTCTAACCATTTTTTCCCTTTTCTTATGTTTGCAGCACTGATGTTCTTTCACTCAATTTAAATTTGCTTCATTAATGGTTCTGTCTCTGTATGTTATAGGTAGAAGTCGATTAGGTAATGGGACACCTGGCACTCCACCTGCAATTGTACCACTACTGTATATACCCTCAGGAGAAATGGATGAGATGAAGGAACATCAGCTGTCGTATAGGCCGCGGGAATGGACAAAATAAGTCACAGATATGCGTTCTAACAGTTACTGGCAAATATGAGGGGATAAAACCTGGAGTGAAAATGAACCGGATTATTAGCTAAATAAAAAAGTATACACACAAACTCCTACTAAACACACGCCATTTTTAATCTTAAGAAACAAAAAATATTACAACGTACAAATATTCAACTCCTTGCTAAAATCTTCAAAGATACTTCACTCGTCGCCGACGAGGACCAGTTGTACAGGTTGGCCGTCACTTGTTCTGAAATGCATGATCCTCACATGACCGTCTCGCCCCGGAACCAGTTCTTCAATGCGGGCTCTCCTCCACAAGTGTCGTGGTCGTACATCCTCTTGGAGGAGAACAAGATCTCCCACCTTCAATTTTCCACCCCTCCCGCTCATCTGCCGTACATGCTAGAAGCTCCTCAACTCCAACATGTACGCCTTTGTTCACCTCTTCTGAAAATCTCTGGCCTGTTGATGAAGTCGGAATTCTCTCTTCAAGTTTTTGGTAAGCAATGGTTCAGATCCTGTGAGGATGGTTGTTAATGGACGCCCACTCAGGAAGTGTGAAGGTGTGAAAACATCTGAAGTTTCCTTTTGAAGTAGGGGGCGTGAATTGATGGAAGCTTCAGCACTCGTTAATATTGTGTTAAGTGCTTGAGCGTCGACTTATCTTCGTTCTAGGCACCGGATCATCCTCAATCGGCTGGGAGGTTCTCAGGGGAGCTAGAGGATGGTTCAGATGTCCCCCTCCATTAGGAACTGGGGAAAGCTCTATCCAGTAGTGCAAGCTGAAAAGGCCTCCTGATGGAGCCGAGATAAAGAACCAAATCGCAAGATGCTGTTGACCGATACACAAGCCCTGGGGTCATCCTGCAAAATAGAGGTGAGGAAATGAATGAGAGAAGTGCTCTGGTAGAAGATATGTCACTGCAGCATTTCCCTCTCAGACCAAGCAAAACCTCTGGTACCGGAGATCGAACCCAGCACCTTTCAAATATCAGTCCCGCACAATACCGCGGAACTATATCACTTGGTATCTTTCCATGTTATAGGCTCCGTTCATTTCCATATGTAGTCTTCAAATGTTCCGTTTCGTTTTCCTTTCTGATCGTTTAGTTGACATTTCCGCATGTGTTACACTTTACAATAAACACTTCTTTATTCATAGATCCATAGAAATCGCTTAATTTTCTATTAAAATCTTATTTTGACACTGCTTTCGTCTGCTGGACATTTAAATAGCTAATGTTACTACTTGCATCTGGTTCAATGTATACATGTTTACACGTCCTGCAACAAAAGGATGATGAACAGGGATCACAATTTATGTTCCCATTTAAAAGAATAAATATTAAGTCGGAATTACGTTTATCCCTGGCGAGGTTAATGAACTGTAAATATCAGTCATGCATACCAAGCCAAAGAGTATTTAGTTAACATATTTGAGCATATGTGACAACATAAAGCACAAACAACGTAAGTCGTGGCCGAGTGCGTTAGGCGTCTGACTAGAAATCAAATTCCATCTAGGAGTGTAGGTTCAGTTCTAGTGCCTGCGAGATTGTTTTCTGTGAATATTAATGGTAAAAATCAAGTTAAGGAGTGAGGAACTAATCTATTTGGGCATATATGCTTGGTATTTCAGTTAGGCATCTCTCAAGAGAAAAAAAAAGTCTCAAATTGCTCTTAAACGAACATGTTTCATATTTTATTTTTCAAAAAAATCTCGTTTAAATTTCATTATTATATCTAACGCTGTTAATAAAATTTATGTCTCATTTTTCCATAGCATTCGCTATATATACCTTTTCACCTAAATTAGTGACTGATAAGCCTTAAGAATTGGGATTAGGATTTCATTACGGAGGGGATTCGGTACGTAGGCTACCACGCTGGGCCCATTGTGCCTATACCCCCAAGTGGAAGGAAGGATAAAGCGAAGGAGACAGAGGGTGGCAGGCCCAATGAGCCACGATATTACAGAGGGCAGGGTCCCTACAGTTTACTTGGATAGAGGCTTCCCCCGACAGGCCAGGACAACGGACACGCTCCCCTACTGCGAGACGGCAACGAGCCCAGCAGCCGAGCCCCAACGGTACCTGGCAGATAAGCCTTAAGGAACAGACAACTTCCTAAATGGAAAACGCAGATCTCGTTAAACACCCCAATTCACCATAATACCGAGATGTTCGTCAGCATTTGTTTGAATTTTGTGAAAAAGTACATGTTTTAAAATGCTAGTGGGATTTTTTTAACTATCTTACCTAAAAGTGTCTATTAAGACCCGATATATAGCGACCATGTTTTAAACACTGCTATTACTTCACCATCTACCTTACAATGTGTAGGGGAGATGCGCCCGGTACCGCACACCTAAGCTTTTTTCAAAATTTAAGGAAAATGCAATGGAGAACACGTAGCGAGCTAGTATTATCATGAAGCTAATAACATACAGAAACAACATTAGTAATAAACATTCATGAACGTGAGTTACGTTGACGTTTAATAACTGAAGTAAATATTAGTGTACTGCGCATCTCAAAAAGTATTTCCGAGTACCCGACAGATGTAAATAAATACATATTTCTAAATAAAGGAAGAGGAACTGCATAATAAATCACAAGATAATTATTCTTATCATACTTTTTGTATTTTTTAGGTAAAAACAGAACACGGTAACATGATAATATATTTTTCAAAACGTTCTCTAGAGATTAGCACAGCAAAAAAAAAAAAAAAAAAAAAAAAAAAATGTCTTAGAACTAATGCAACATTTTGTTTAAACAGTGATCACATCTTGTCCTGTACAATCAATATGTGTCCAGTCCTTGCACGTTACACTAATTACACTGAACCCAAGCCTCGTTTGTGATTTCTAAGCAAATGATACACTCTGTCAGAACACTTCAATCAACACTGGTTTTGGTTCCAAAATTTGATTTCTTTCAGTCTTCTAAGGCTCTTCACTTATTTCCAGTTTCTGTTGGCACAGAGTCAGAGCTAGGTTCTCTGTTTATAGTTTTATTAATGTTAGTCTTGCGTCCCTATGCTATAGCTCTGTTCTCCTGTTTTTGTGCCTTTTGCTGCAGCATCAACTTGTACAGAGTCGATGTTAATGTTTCAGCAATATACATTGCTACTCCCAGGCTCACTGATCTTTTTATCACTTTCTTGATTGCTTGCTTCATATTTTCTTCTAACAATATTTCTTTCTTTTCTTCCTTCATGCTGACAGAATGCATATAAACAAAAATTAATCTAATGTCAGTGTAAGTTCAGGGGATAAAAATATACCTTCGCATAAGGTACTGGGAAAATTGCTATCTTACGATACTGAGCAACTCACACGTACGTATAAATAACGTCATAGCACGGCCTGATTTTTTTAAACCGACACTGTATTTTGTGTTTGTGTAGTCTACTTAATACCAAATAATATGAGTACAAATACTTACTTAGTTCTTAACCGGACAAGGCAGCAGCAATGTCAGCAAGTTATTAACAGCATAGCACCAGTTCACTATACAACTTCTCTGAACAATAACTTCTGATTTAACGATCAAAGAGGATGGAAAACTTTCCGTTGGTAACAAAGATAGTTGTTTGTCTAAATACACACCATGAGCTTCTACTGTCTATCGGCAACTACGAGATACTGACACCGTGCGGTACTGGGCACTGTGCGGTACTGGGCGCATCTCCCCTAATGTCATTATTTCTACAAATATTTATCTTAATTAGCATGATGAATTAAACAAAAGAATGGGCTTTTACATCTGTTGTATAATAAATATAAAAGCCAAACGTTATTAAAAGCAAACAAAGTCAGGGGAAATAAAATCTATTTTTTTCCTTTTAAAATTAGAACTTTTACCAACATATTAATACACGTGCATGTTTATCATGTGTTTATCACCTTTCAAGTCGTCATATGGTATAATTGACTTAGTGCGACATAGATTGAAAGCTCTAAACAGATAACGCAGTCAGCTACGGTTGTACAATTTAAAAACTGGGATGTATAAAAAATTCTCCTCCGGGCCGGATTTGAACCAGCGACCTATGGATTACTGAATCACATGGCCCACTACAGTCCACCGCTCTACCAACTGAGCTACCAGAGGTAGTGAAAGCACGTTTCTAGACCCTTAGTACTGATAGGTGACATAGTGTCTTTTCCACTATCACTAAGGTCACTAGAGGTCCTACGATGCACATTAAACCTTACAGATAGTGCTCCGGAACCTAGGTAATACAAACCGGTTCTCTTTTCGGTGTGGAAATTGTCTTTGTGGGAATCTTGTATCACCAGACATGTAAGTGAAGGAAGAAGATTACATTTTCGTACTTATCAATGAGATTATAGTGCCATACACTACCTAACTAACTTTTAAAACCGCTCTTGTCCAATTCACTACTGGGCAATAGAAAGCAAAAAGTATGAAAGCATCATGTCAACAAAATTCAAAATGATACCAAACTGAATTGTAAAACAAATTTATACAAGATGTGAAATTAAAGTAAGCTTAAAAATATTCCAAATATATACGCAAACGTAAAATTCTATAGCACCTACACTACTACTAGGGGCACAAAATATCCAGATTGTTGCTCCGCGTCTAATTCGCTACCTGGTCACTGTCATATTGACGTTGCTGGGGTGTATTGGATAGTAGTTTATATAAGTCCCGTTAACTAAGACCTACGAAGGCTGTTCAATAAAGTATGACCATAATTTCTTTACGGTCATAATTTTTGGCACAAAAGTTCAATCTTATTACATTCTGTTAGCTTAATGTGAAACAAACACGCCATAGTAGTTTCATTGTTCATACTCCAGGTTCCCGCCTGTGAGATCCAGGCAAGTTAAGACATGTTCAGTATCGCCTACCGCTGCAAAGGAGATAACATGCAGTTAAAGTTGATGTTGGAGGAGAATCCGGAGTTTCTTTCAGAGGTAATCACTGCTGATGAAACTTGGCTAAATCATTTTGATCCTGAGAACAAAAAGAAAAGATCAGTGTGGAAATCTCCTTCATCACCAACCCCTTAAAAAAGCAAAAATGATTGCTTCTGCTGGGAAAGTTATGGTCATCTCATTCTTTGATATTCATGGAATTGTTTATAAGCATGTTGTATCTGCACGGACATCAGTAACTGGACAATACTACAGGGATGTCTTGAAAACATTGCAAGTCTATATCAGGCAGGAAAGACCACATTTCCGTGGAATTAGCCGGATGCTGAAACACGATAATGCGCGGCTGCATATTGCCAAAGTTGTTGCTTAATATCTTGCAAAACTCAACGTGAAGTGCATCCCTCACCCTCCCTATTGTCTGGATTTAGCCCATAGTGACCTTTTTCTATTCCCTAGCTAGAAGATAAGCCTTCTTGGGAGGCATTATCCATCATCAGAAGCAGTGGTGAAGGCTGTGGAGGCGATTTTGAAGGATCGCTCAAAAATGGTTTCCAGCATGTCTTTGAAGACTGGCAGAAGCGCTTGGACAAATGCATCGCATTCAGGAGAGACTATTTTGAGAAGGACCATCATAATTATGAGAATGAGTAAAGGTACGTTGTCAAAAAAAATTGTGATCATTTACTGAACAGGCCTCGCAGATAAGGATTTTTGAAACTTTTAGATATCTTTTCCTGAACAAATGTGGCATGGAAACGTTATGTAAAATATTATTAACTATTGGTTTAAATTGAATTAAATATATTGATTTAGGTCGAAGATAATATTTCGGAGCACAGAGTTTATAATTATAACGTTCTGTTATTTTTATCTTTGTATTCATGTGTTTTTGTAGCTAGAAGCCTAACATACCTTACTGGTAAAATAGGGTTTAATAATAGTGGCATGGGAGAGCAAAAGCAATACTGCATCGGCCGGGAATCGAACCCGGGCCGCCCGCGTGGCAGGCGAGCATTCTACCACTGAACCACCGATGCTTGCAGGAAGCGGTGTGTCTTATGCGTAGTATTCACTGCATTACTACTGCTGAATGGAAATTTATTATACGGTAATTGTCGATGGTACATTTTATGTATTTTTGCTATAAGCTCTTGTTTTTGCTTTTCTATTTGAATAAAAGCTATTACATCAGGAATACCTAGTAGTGTTAAAAGTTTAAATCTTGTAAGTTGGGAAAAGCACGTCATCAAAATGCCAAAGTCCCTTAGAAATGGTTTTCGCTGAGCTGATCTTCGAAGTCTCAGATATTCGAGGACTTAAACAAATTCATCTGGAAGCATTTATTTAAATTGTTCTCTTAAGATTTTGAGTAATCCTTCGAAAGTTCCAACAGACAATGGAATCTACAGGAAAGCATTTCCTATTATAGTCATCATTGATGAAGTTTCAATGCATTATATCCACAACTAGAATCAGGACACGGAACACCAACCTTTTGGTAATGACCGGGATCACCTCTTTACCACATCTATTGCATGTGCTTGACCCTTGGACACCGCCATTAGTAGCAGATCAACAAAAAGAGCTGCAAAAGATATTAACGCAAACAACCAAAAGTACTAAATATTATGCAATCAAAGAAAGCGTAGTTATTTGTTGGTGTGATATTAAATAGTTTGTACTGATATACCCTGTTCACACACAAGGATGATTACCATCAAATTGAGTCTTTTCCAAAACATAGAAGACCTTAAAGTATAAAATTGAAAGAAGCGTAGAGACAGTGAAGCACAACTTAGCACAAAAGTGAATCGAGAAGATGTTGACACACTGCTTCACTCACACTGTTCTTTCACAGGACATCTTTCAAGAGCTAGTCGAGTTCCAGCTGATAAGAGGAAAAGCTCTTGAAACATGTCCTGTGAAAAAAAAAAAAAAAAAAAACAGTGTGAATGAAGCAGTGTGTGAATATCTTCTCGTTCCACTTTTGTGATAGAGCACCTTATTGCTAATGGCCCAGTGGTTATAGCGTACGACTGGAAATTAATTTCATCTGGTAGGTTCGAATCTATGAAAGAAATGCGAGTACCCTTTTGTAACAGCTTGTCCCTTGAAATATTATTGGGGTAAAGTATCGGCAGCCAAATATTTACTGTGTCTCACTCAATCAATAGACAAATCCCAGAGAAGGCTGTTTTTGAGAAAATAAATAAAAATATTTATACAAATGCTCACTTATGATTGTACTGCGAATTGCAAAGACAAACGTTCGCACTTCAGAATCATATTCACAGCATACGTACACTGACATAATGGATAATGCTTATGGATGCACAACGGCATCTATGAAGATTTGTTGCCAGGCATTTATTTATCATTGCAGAATTATTTTAAATTTTATCTGCCACAGTCGATTTGTATACGAAGCGCTCATCCCAATACAAAATAATTAGTTTTAAATTATTTTTTTTCGAAATCTGTTTTTTCTGGATACAGTCCTAGAAATGTTCATGTAAGTTTTTGGTCATGGTACCTTGGACATTTTAAAACAAGTAGTCTTTGGCAAAGTCCTCATCAATAATTGTCATTAAGAATGTAATATGGAAGCGGTTTGTTATTTTACGTCATACTTTCCATCCTACACAAAGTGTAATTGCTTGAGCGCTATTAAAATATTTTATTGTCAGTAATGCCGTAGTTCAAAAGCATTCATACCTAGTTACATTAAATTAAATGTTTTGGACTTTTGTAAAAGAAGTTTCAGAAAAGTAAGAATTTTATATGCTTAAATGTTGTGTCAAAACTGATGTTCTGTTATTTGTTGATTATGCTGGTGTCCTAAGTACATGTTTGAGAGGACTAAAATTCTTCTGCGCAGATCGATCCAGATCATCCACACGAGTATCAACTTATGGGCTGCAACATCAGCTGACCATATCATTGGTCCGTATCTTCTCCCAAGCAAACTAACAGGACCAATCTACCTGACATTTCTTAGAGATACTTGTACCACTTTTATTGGAGGATGTCCCATTACACATTCGGCGGGTAATATGGTTGCAACACGACGGAGCTCCAGCACACTTTGACAGAAATGTGAGGAAGTGCCTCAACGTTACCTATTCCATTCAATGGATTGGTAGAGGGAGACCAGTTACATGGCCGACACGATCACCACATCTGAACCACTAGACAATTTTATGTGGGGTAGTATGAAAACCATGGACATCATTGCATGAGTACATGGAGCGATTGCCATTCTTTCAGGTCAGCCACACATGCTGGAACATGTATGTGAAGCTCAGCGCCCTCGAAGTAGTCTCTGCATTGACCTAAGAGGTACGCAGTTCAACCACTTTTCTTATGTTAAACTGCTTCTGCTGCATTCCATTTATTCGTTTTATGACGACATGCGGAAAGGGCAACATGATGCTCTACTGCGCCCAAAGTGTGTGTTTCCGGATAAGAGTTGCTGCTTGGAAAATGATCCGTTTGCCGTCCTTTACAACAGAGCGAATCTTTGCCTATATCTGTTAGACTCACTCTTATAGCCAATCATAAAAACATCATCACTTATTTTCACTGTTTCGTAATGGCTAATAATTTCGTCTTAGAGGCAAACTTGTTTATAGAGTAACGTATTAACGCGTAATTCTTATCGAGCGATGAATGAATGAATGAATGAATGTATGAATGAATGAATGAATGAATGAATGAAGTGATGCTCAAGAGCCCAGAGTGAATAGAACTTGAAGCCACCCGAACTTCATCTTTTCAGTGCAAGGAAACATATCGGCACCTCCTTATGGGGTAACTTGCCCTAGGAAATTGGTGGTCGGAACCTGTTGAATATGGCATATTACTCTATGACAAATGTCGGAAGGGGTTCTTAGGTCCTTGATCTATTTATTTTGTGTTTATGCTCGTGAATGGAGTGTCCTCGGGAGAGGCGGTGAGGTGAAGAGATGCTTGCTATAGGTGGCTAGACCTGAGAAGAGATGACAATAAAGAGAATGGTTCCTAACAATTACAGATTTAAATTCCCCGCTGGCGGCTCATACAAACGGCTCCCCTTCCAGAGGATGGTAGCGGGAGAACCACCCCGATGCGGAGGTCGAAAGTTTACAATGGCATGCACGTTCGAACTCTCACCGAACCTTAAACCCACAGATAACCAATCCGAATGAAACGTAAAGTTAAATGAGAAGTGAAATTAAATACAGAGAGAAAAAAATCGTGAAATATAATTATCCTTTCCATCATTCAGCTAGCAACCTTAAAAGACACCGGAAGAAACACATTTGGATCAGAAAGTTGGGTTAAGGTAATCACCAACTTATAAAGAAAATGTATACTTTAGTTTTGCTGTTCTGTTACCTTGATAGACTCAAGAGGTCGTTTGTTAAAAGCATAACCTATTTGTTTTAGCTGTGATTCTCAGTACCCATGTAACACACAAGTATATTATCTTCTTAAAAGATATATTCTGTTGAATTTTAATTTTATGGCATCAATAACATATACACCACACAGTCCATCGCAGAGACATACGCCCACCTCGGTGGCGTAGTTGGTGGCGTATGTACCTGACGTTCAAGAGATCCCGAGCTTGAAACTCGTTTTGGGTGATTTAACTGTATATAGCTTTTACCGGGGTTTTCCCTTATCTTTAGACTCCCTTAGGAGAGGGGATCCGTCCCCTTCAGCTGCCGTGGTGCGGGCGCTGCGGACCCCTGGCACTCGTGGTATCTCTGACGTTATTAGAGGAACCTCGGGCCGAACATTCGAGCCCCTCCTTGATGGGGATTTTTCGGATTGGGTTGGACTCGAGGGGGTAGTGGTTCCCGGAGCTTGAGGGAGGCCATTAATATTCCCACGTATTAGCCAGCATAGCTAGTAGAAGGTGTGCTAGATCACCAGGCGGCCCCATCGAGGTCGTATCTGTAGCCTTCGCATTTTGGAGTTGGCACGTGTAAGTGGCGTATCCACTCCCATCCCGTCTTGAGTCCATAGGACCAGATGGGGGGGGGGGCTTGTTAGTCTCTAGGTCTTACCCTATGGAAAGCCCCACAGAGGCGCCGGGCGCCCTTTTGGGACAGCTCGGTAACTCCTTGGTCGAAGGAGGCCCGGGTCCTTGGTCCTACGTGTCCAGGACTAATGGGAGTAGCACCTCTGACATTAACTTATCTTAAAGACGAATGTCGGGTAACTAAGCTCTATGGACCATGGGATCATTTGAGCACCGTTTCACCAATTCCATTCATTGTCCGATATGACTTTACGTTGGAGGACCTATATTAAACAAAAAACAAAGACATACGCCTGCAGGAACTTGTACTGTAGCTCCTAGTTTGAACTATAATTTGTGGTTGGTTGAGCTGGGAACTATTGTAATCGACCTGAGTTCTTGTCAAACGACTCTCGGCCACACTGGAGCTACATTCGTGCATTTGGTCTCTTGTTAACTAAAGGGCTACTAGTACTGGTCAATAACAATGAAGTGGTCTTATGTATTATTTCCGCTATCCATCTCGCTCTCCCTCTTTCTGTTTGCAGAACTTTTAGATTAACTTATATGATACTACGATATCTCACCTATTTGTTTCAGAAAAGCGAAAGAGCATTTTAGTCAGATATTAATATTTTTCTTTCAGTGAGTCAGTAACACCAGACGAAAGTTTTATGTGTCTACTTACATTATCTTAAATTTTGCAAAATTTATAAAAATATTAATAATTTCTATGTGCTTATATGCCCTAAACAGGTTCTTCATCTCCACGTAACTTTGAGGTGGTCGGCTTTTATCTGAGTACAAATCCCTGAATGAAATTGGTCCCTCAAAAGAGTATAAGCTGCCTGCATATAGGTTGCTATGTCGTCCAAACTTCATTGTTACAAATACAGGTAGCTGGCATTTGTCTCTGTCTAGTTCAGACACAATTTACCCTTAAGAAACTGCTTTTACAGCGTTTACATCACATGACCGTGTGGCCTAATGGATAAGGCGTCGGACTTCGGATCCGAAGTTTGCATGTTCGAGTCCTGTCACGGTCGAAGCCAGTTTTTTTATGTGTGCTAAAGCAACAATACTGTTAATGTTAAAATGTGATAACGAGGAAATCGTTTACAGATGCCAAAAAGTATGGATTAAATTGTATAACCTAAGTATGTATATTCGGTTATTTACTTTCTGGTGTTCAGTATCGCTTAATGCACTGAGACCATTTTTGATGTTGTGTGAGCTAACATTGAATACATTAAATTATTTGGACTTTTAAATGTTGTGTTGAACCTGATGTAACTAATATGATTGGTTATGTGTGCGTTTAAACGGTTTCACAGCTTTACAGAACTCTGATTTAATGAAAACTTGATGGATTTCACTTATCGACGTGTAAAGCCCTGTTTAAAACATTCACTTGAAAATGTAAACCCTATTTGCATATAGCTGCTGTAAGGTAAAAACCTATCCGTAATAAACACAGGCCGTTAAGTTTACTCCTATATACCTTGCCCTCACATACCCTTACTCACTCTGTCTCTTACGCACATCACCCATCTAAGAACGTGACGTATACTCTGAGAATTATGCTCCTAGTTTCCCCCAAGGACCCTGTGACCTAATGGATAAGCCGTCGGACTTCGGATCCAAAGATTACAGGTTCGAATCCTGTCACGGTCGAAGAGCTTTTATAATAGTTGCTAAAGGGACTAAACCCTTACGGTATAAAAGGGGTAAAGGCCTACACGTTTCTATGCATTGAACTACCTTAAGTGTAATTTGAGTTAGAACAAACTATTTCTTGGTGTTCGATGTCACTTCATGCAAGAACACCATCCACAATTTTCGGTCAGCTAAGACATTTTCGAAAATATTGGTAAATAAATTTTAGCAATTTTTTCAGGTTTAATCGCTTTATGACATTTGCTATTAACTTCATGTTTTTAGATTTATCATCTAATGTTCTTGTTCTATTAATCTTTGTGGTAATACATACAGATAACAGACATCCTGCTTAAATTATCAATAATAATTAAAAACCCAAATATAATTCCAATTGCGTAGCAGTTCACGAGACCTTAAAACACCCCTCCCCAAAATAGGATACCTACTATTTTATTGGCAATATAATACATCCCTTGATCCTCTTACAACAAGTGTGATATTCGAACAACGTCAGGGTCTGGTAATAATATTATAATAGTCTGTTTGATATTTCTGTATGTGATATCTACTGAAAGTTTGCTGATATTACGTTTAAAAATATTTTATCTCAAAGTTCATTTTAAGAATATCGAAAATTAACCACCATTTCAATATTCAGTCGTATACTTGTAATCTGCACATATGTTTTAAAATTGACTTTTACTCTGTAACTGTTAGCTATAAATGTGATAATTGTTTGCCGTTGTAGGTAGTACGATTTTCTGTATCGTTTAACACTTTCCCCTCCACTATTATGAACTGAGGCTGCAGAATTGTCGGAAACACCATTTGTAATTTTTTGTAAATGCTTCATCTCCAAAATCGCAGGCTCATTTGATATAAATTGCCGATTTCTTCCACATTTCTAACAGGTTTGGTATTAGTAGAGAAAATCCAAACCCGTTTTAATACACCTCTTAAATAAAGGAAATTAAGGGAACAAAACTTAGTGCCGAAACCCGGGATCGAACCAGGGACCTTTAGATCTTCAGTCTAACGCTCTCCCAACTGAGCTATTTCGGCGACTTACGGAAGTGGTATACAAAGTCAATTTCCTCTCCTATAGCAGCACTGCAGATAACTATCATGGCAAGGTCAGGCACTAGCTGTGTTTATGTTAAGGTCCAGCAGCTCCTGCTAATAAGAAACCTAATACTGAATTAATTTAACAATTGAAATAAATCTGTAAGCTAGTTGCATTTTATGTCTACAATTCTGGAGGGGTTCAAAGTAGGTACCTCTTTATACAGGATGTTAATGAACTATAGCGAATCAATTTTAAAACAAGCGGAGTTATCTTAAGTAATTTGAGACAACAGTTATGACCTGTTGTACAAATATGGAAGTTGCAGCCCTAAGTTTCCAAAGTGCCAGTACACTGATGCTAAAGATGGTACCACTTGAGTGCAATACACAGTGAGACGGCTTCGAGTATTTCTTCTGATACAATGGCTATAATACTAAGTGAAAATGCTTCAATCTCCTTCACTTGTTAGTCATTTTTTGTTTATTTTTGTTTCGTTTCTTTGTTGGAGTTTCTTTAAATATTTTGTGTACGCTTTTAATTCTTATATAAATTAATGCATTTTATGGAATAGTTTCACCTTGGTGCATCTAATTAAAATTCTTTCTAACAAAGGTTGAATCCTGCTTAATACTTTCACATATAGTACATGTAAATGGGAGGTGTTTAAAGGGTAAACAAAGTTACATTAAATAAAAAGTTAATACAACTATTTATGCCATGCTTTTAGGTGTTTCCTACACCAGAAACTTGAGGTGAACCTCCCCCACCCAAATAAAAATCAATTTAATTTGAAGTCGGTAGAGTGTGCTGGCCATTCCTCTGTTGGACTCCCCCTTCTGATTCATTGGAGAGCATAAAACATGGTTTAAATGCTCTCGTACAGCCAGACTGAAATAGGGCGGAGTTCCGTCCAGTTATAGCCACATTTGATAACGAATATGAAGAGACACATTTTCCAAACATATCTTTCAAATATCCTGTAACACAGGAAGATAAACATGCCCATTTAACCGAGGAGGGAGTACGTCCGGCCAATGATATGATCTCAAATTATTCCAACCCATATGATGACTGAAAACATCGGTTGGTAAGTGTTCTCCAAGTCAGCATGTAGATTCACATAGCCCCACACAAGTCTGTTTCTTGAATTAAGAACCAGACCATCTCTGGTGAACCAAGCCTCATCAGTGAACAATACTGATGAAAAGAATTCAGGCTGCTGGAGTAAAGCTCAATTGCTAAATGGTAGCCGATAGCCATGATCTTCGGGTTTTAGTGCTTGCCCCTTCTGTAGCTGAATTGGCTGAGAGATGTTGAATAAAGAATGATAATCTTTTTTACGGTCATAATTTTTCTCACTAAAATTCAATCTTATTATATTCTGTTAGCTTAATGTGAAACAAACACGCCGTACTAGTTTCACTGTTGGTACTCCTGCTTCCCGCGTGTGAGAACCAGGCAAGTTCAGACATGTTCAGTATCGCCTACCGCTGCAATGGAGGTAACATGCAGTTAAAGTTGATGTTAGAGGAAGATCCGGAGTTACTTTCAAACGTAATTACTGCTGATGAAACTTGGCTACATCATTTCGATCCTGAGAGCAAACAGCAAAGCTCAGTGTTGAAATCTCCATCATCATCAACCCCCCAAAAAGCAAAAGTAGTTGCTTCTGCTGGGAAAGTTATGACCAACTCATTCTTTAATATTCATGGAATGGCTTATCAGCATGTTGTACCTGCACACACATCAGTAACTGGACAATACTACAGGGATGTCCTGAAAACACTGCAAGTTCATATCAGGCGCAAAAGACCACATTTCCGTGAAGCAGGCTGGATGCTGCACCACGAAAATGCACAGCTGCATATTGCCAATGTTGCTGAATATCTTGCAAAAATCGACGTGAAGTGCATGCATCACCCTCCCTATGGTCTAGATTTAGCCCCATGTGACATTTTTCTATTCACTAACTTGAAGAAACGCCCTTGTAGGAGGCTTTATCCATCATCAGAAGCAGTGGTGAAAGCTGTGGGGGTAATTTTGAAGGATCTCTCAACAATTCGTTTCTAGCATGTCTTTGAAGACTGGCTGAAACCCTGGGACAAGTGCACGCATTCAGGGGAGACTATTTTGAGAAGGACTATCAAAATTATGAGGATGAGTAAAGATACGTTGTCACAAAAAAAAAATGTGACCATTCTTTATTGAACAGTCCTCGTATGACTTGCCATAGGCTAACATTTTGGGTGCCTAATGGAGATGTAACAGCACGTGTGCTGGTGGATGTCTTTCTGCAATGCTTTGCTCTACATTCTCCTCTATTGCACTGTTCGTTGAGTTTATTCAACACGCGTATCGCCCATGTTTACCTGGAAGGTTTATCTCTCTCTAACAAACGTCTTTCGATATACTGGAAGGTTGAGTGATGTAGTTGGCGCATATCCGGGTGCCGTTCTATGTAAAACCCTGCAGGAGTTAACCCATTACTTCTTGATTCACTGTAAGTAAGGTGCACATCTGCTGGTTCAGAAAAGTTGTACACATTCTCCAATTGTCCAACAGGCAATAATCAACACACTAACTGCAGTGTTCCCAAGCAAGCAAGTCATAGTAATGTTACTGCACTTCCAAACAGATTCACGTTCCGAGATACGAATAACACCATTTCTTCCTATGGGAATTTGCGTTTTAAAAAGACGAAGAAAAAATAATTACATTTCAGGACATAAACCGAACCAATGATCTTTGGAACAGCAGGTTTCAGCGACACGAACTGGGACGACAAAAAGTGTTACAGAAACACCACTAGAGTACGCTAGATGGTGCAAGAAGGCAGCCAATCACGTTCAGTGTCGCTCTGGCAGGTTATTAGTTCGAGATAGAAGAATCCATATTTTTATACTCGTGGTTTTTAAAGACATTCTAATCCAATAATTTCACCCAGCTTGTTTAAATACCCGCTTATCAGCATCTCATGCCATTTATGTTTATCGCAATTTACTGCTTTATGTTTAGGCACAGACTATGCATTGTTAATCTCCACTTGCTTATATTTATCACGTCTAATCACTGAAATTATTTCGGTGTAGCCCATTAATAAGCTGTATAAGCGTGTCATACACAGTTAAGTAGAAGGAAGTAGAGGCATGGAGAGTACAGCAGCTCACCCCCACGAAATACGTACATAGAACTTTTCCACCTTTGTGAGAGTCAGGGCGGCCAACCAGTTGGTCACGGCACGGCATTACATGTAACACTGCACACAAAATACTAGGCAAAGAAATTTTGACTAATGCATTTGTGCATATGGAAGGTTCCAAACACAGCAGTCGTGGCAGAGTGGTTAAGGCGTTTGACTAGAATTCAGATTTCCTCTGGGAGCGTAGGTTCGAGTCCTACCGACTGCCAGACTATTTATGTAAATATTAGTTCAACAAACCAACCG
The DNA here is from genome assembly GCA_030765055.1 of Mantis religiosa. Classification (NCBI taxonomy): domain Eukaryota; kingdom Metazoa; phylum Arthropoda; class Insecta; order Mantodea; family Mantidae; genus Mantis; species Mantis religiosa. The sequence continues at coordinate 57,533,576 of CM060956.1, forward strand.
AACAAAAGAATTTCGAAGGTACTTGGTTATACGTATGTGCTTGATATTGTACTTTAGGACTTTTCAACAGCTTAAAGATCTCAACTATTATTCTTAAGCAACATTACACATTATATTTTTCTAAAATTCCTCTAAGATTTTTATGATACTGATGTTTAACATCTCAGGCTGCTAGTCAAATATAAATGAGACGAATGTATTATGGAATGCCATTTGTATTTCTAAAATTAACTGTACTGCTTTTTAAATTAGAATCACCAAATCATTATATCTACATACTATAACTAATTGTGATGAACTTTCACTTGTAAGAAAAGCTGCTATTAATTTCGTTGTCATAAAGAATATATTTAACAAAAGTGGTCCAAACGGAGGTTATATGAAATACTCGGGTATTATGGAACATACGATTTAAAAGCTGAAAAATTAATTTTATTTTATAAAGCATTAAACATAATTACTCTAAAATAGACAAAACATATATAAACAAATGTTGATAGGCATAGATCGTATAGCAAGTCTATAACAACAGAAAGTAGCTTTTATTTCGTTTCAATGAATTTAATTTTTCTTATTTAAATTTACTCTGGATTTAAATTGTTATTGTTTTATTTATATAAGTAATAATTTTTGTTTAGCTACTAATATTATACTCAAAACTCATTTTAACTTTAGTTATATTCAATATATTTGGTGTGGTTATATGGAACATTATACTTTTATGTCGGGTGTTAAAAAATGCATGCCATTCCATAAAACTCGACGCGGTATCTTGGACAGTGAACCTTTGAAGTAAAGGACAAAACACTGCTAGATAAAAAACGACCACAATATAACAAACTTCAGTTCTTTTAGTGTACCTTACGCTTAACATTAATATTCAAGTCAAAGGCCTACTAGTGGAATAAAATGCTTAAACATTTACCCACAGAAACTTTTGAATATTACAAAACACAGTTTTGTCTGTAGCTAATGAAATGGCAACAACGAGCTGTCAACTCTCACTGCAGTGCTTCATGGGAGTCAAGTTTGACTACTTCATGGCACTGCCACATGCAGCATATAGAACCGAATTCTTGGCATCCCATATTTCCCGACTATTCCATAATAGCCTCCTCTCCTTATATCTCAATTTTCCATCGCATTCACTATGGATCAGCAACTGATAAGCCTTAAGAGATAGACAAGAACTTAAATATAAAATGTAGATTTCGTTTAAAAAAAATAAATAAAAAAACGCTACCTCCTAGATATTCAGTAGCCTTTGTTGGAATTCCCTATATATTTATAATATACGTTTTAATGTATTAGTGAGCATTTTTTCTTCAGAATATCGCATGTTAAGACTGTCATTTCAAAGCCCGAATGTAGTGACCACGTGTTAAATATTTCTATAGCTTCCCCATCACGAGCCTCTCTTATAATGTGTAATGAAAACATTTTGACAAATATGTATTTATCTCCGCATTATGCATTAACTAAAAGAATGAGCTTTTGTAAGAGTATTTTACAAAAAAGAGAAAGAGAGAGAGAGAGATAAAAGGTAAATGACAGTAGGTTAAGTGTAGTCATAGCCGTTTTTTTTCGTTAAAATTAGAACTTTTAGCCAAGTTGTTCTAAGCTCCAATTTTTATTATCCTTTTATCAGTTTGTAACTGTTTGATAAAGCAGGTTGCGATGAAGTTTAATCAAATACTCCGACTTAGAATGAAGCTTTAAAATTGATTACGCAGTCAGTTAGAACTGTACAATTTAAAATCTGGAGGCGAAATTCGCCAGTATAATGAATGTACAAAATTTACTCCTCCGCGCCGGATTTGAACCAGCGACCTATGGATGTCCCACTACAGTCCACCGCTCTACAAACTGAGCTACCAGAGGAAGTGGGAGTTAGTTTCTTGACTCTCCTTTGAGATATGATGGATACTTATAAGAAATGTGTTTTTTTTTTTTTTTTTGTCACAACCAGTAAGGTCACTTGACGTTCTTTGATGCAGAATAAGGCTTGCAAATTGTGATCCACAATTTAATAAAGCAAAATTGTCTTTCAATATAAAAAGTGTCGTTTTTGGGAATATTTGTTAAACGTTTAGTTGGCCGGCTTAACTTAAACGATTTATCCGGGAGGTGTCTTGCATTTGACGCCCTTTGCTCACATATAGATCATCTTAAACTAGGGCGACGTGTGATTGTGTATAAGCATTATTGCATTGGCCGGGAATCGAACCCGGGCCGCCCGCGTGTTAGGCGAACTTTCTACCACTGAACCACCGATGCTCACGGAGAGGAGGCTGTCCTAAGTGCAAGTTGGTACTACTGTGGAACTGAAATGTAGTAGGTATACGTTCATTGTTCATAGTATGTACAATCCATTTACTTTTACTACTGGGTTATGTTTTTCTTTTTTAAATGAAAAACTACTATATCAGGAATATCTTACAGTGTTCAAGGTTTAGATTCTCTATGTTGCTAAAAGCGGGCCACCAACCTGCCTAGCCCATACTAATGCGGAGCTGAAAAGTGATGTACGTTATTTATTCTAGTACATTCAGCTAATTTTGATATAGGTTTATGTTTTTTTTAGTTTAAAAAACTACATCAAGAATGTCTAAGTCTTCAAAAATTACCTTTTTTTTTAAGTTGCGAAAAGCAAGTCACCACAACGCCCAAACCTCTTTCCAAGCCTTATTGGTGAGTTGATGCTGAAAATCTCACAGGTTCCAGGGCTTAGACAAGTTCATCCGAAGCCCTTACTTAAATTGCTCTCGTAATATTTTGTGTTTTAGTATCATTGACTGTACAATATGAGCAGTAAAGTGAATAATATAATTGATTAATGTATTTCGAACTTAAATATGTATATTCCTGTAGAACTTAAAAACAAGGATTTGTTTATTTAATTATCTGTATTCCATTTTTGGAATTTCAGCTATTTTTACATATCAATATTTTGTTTTTAAGCAGATTTATCCATCGAAAACTCCAACAGACAATGAAATCTACAAGAAAGCCTTTATTGTCATTTTCGCTATTGATGAATCACCACAACGATGACCAGGGCAGGAGTAAACTGGAGGTCCCGGAGAAAACCCGCACCACCTCCGTGTTGTCCATCACAAATCTCACATGCGGTCACCTGGGATCGAACCCGGACCACCTTGGTGAGAGTCTGGCCGTCTAAACGCTCGGCCATGGCGCGGCCTCTGTTTAACTGCAGATTTGCGTTTAACTTCGTAGCTGTTTTTCTGCCTAATGCATCAGTATCCCTAAAAATATACATTTAGAAATATGAGGGATCCTTTTAGAAAGCAGGGACAACTTCTACTACAACCTTTGCTCAAAAACATTTTCCTTGGAGTAGTATTCTAACCATTTTTTCCCTTTTCTTATGTTTGCAGCACTGATCTTTCACTCAATTTAAATTTGCTTCATTAATGGTTCTGTCTGTTATAGGTAGAGGTCGATTAGGTAATGGGACACCTAGCACTCTACCCGCAATTGTACCACTTCTGTATATACTCTCAGGAGAAATGTGGTGAAGGAACATCAGGAGTCGTATGAGCTGCGGGAAGGGACAAGGTAAGTCACAGATATTCGTTCTAACAGTGACTGACAAATATGAGGGGATACTGCTGAAGTGATTATGGCCCGGGTTATTAGCTAAATACAAAAGTACACATACAAACTCCTACTAAACACACGGCATTTTTAATCTTAACAAACAAAAATCTTTACAAAGTACAAAGACATTCCACTCCTTGCCAAACTCTTCAAAGATATTTCACTCGTCGCCGACGAGGACCAGTTGCACAGATAGGCCGTCACTTGTTCGGAAATACACGATCCTCACATGACCGTCTCGCCCCGGAACCAGTTCTTCAATGCGGGCTCTCCTCCACAAGTGTCGTGGTCGCACATCTTGGTGGAGAACAAGATCTCCCACCTTCAATTTTCCACCACTCCCGCTCATCTGCCGTACATGATGGAAGCTTCTCAACTCAAACAGGTATTCCTTTGCTCACTTCTTTTGAAAATCTTCTGTGGCCTGTTGATTAAATCGGAATTCCCTCTTCAAGTTTTTGGTAAGCAATGTTTCAGATCCTGTGATGATGGTTGTTAGTCGACGCCCACTCAGGAAGTGTGAAGGTGTCAAAATATCTAAAGTTTCGTTTAGAAGTTGAAGTAGGGGGCGTGAATTGAAGGAAGCTTCAACACTAGTTAATATTGTGTTAAGTGCCTCAGCGTCGACTTATCTTCGTCCTAGGCACCGCTTCACCCTCAATCGGCTGGGAGGTGCTCAGGGGCGCTAGAGGATGGTTCAGATGTCCTCCTCCATTAGGAACTGGGGAAAGCTCTATCCAGTAGTGGAGGCTGGAAAGGCCTTCTTCTGATGGAGCCGAGATAAAGAACCAAATCACAAGGCGCTGTCGACCGATACACTGCCCGGGGTCATCCTTTAACATAGAGGTAGAGGAAATGCATGAGAGGAGCACCGTTGTTGAAGACATGTCACTCCAGCATTTCTTTCTCAGACCGAGCAAAACCTCTGACACCGGAGATCGAACTGAAGACCCCCGCGGAACTATATCACTCGGTGTCTTTCCATGTTACAGGCTCCATATGTAGTCTTCAAATGTTCCGTTCCGTTTTCCTTTCTGATCGTTTTGTTAACATTTCCGCATAGGTTACACTACACACTAAACTCTTCTTTATTCATAGATACATAGAAATCACTTAATTTTCTATTACAAGTTTATTTTGACACTGATTTTGTCTGCTGCACATTTAAATAGCTTATGTTACTACTTGCATCTGGTTACATGTTTACACGTCCCCAACGAAAGGCTGGTGAACAGGGATCACAATTTATGTTCCCATTTAAAAGAATAAATATTAAGTCGGAATTACATTTATCCCTGGCAAGGTTAATGAACTTTAAATATCAGTCATTCATACCAAGCCAAAGAGTATTTAGTTAATATATTTGAGCATATGTGACAACATAAAGCACAAACAACATAAGTCGTGTCCGAGTGTGTTAGGCGTATGAGTAGAAATAAGATTTCTTTTAGGAGCATAAGTTCGAGTCCTAGTGGCTCTGAGATTGTTTTCTGTGAATATTAGTGGTAAAAGTCAAGCTAAGTGTTGAGGACCTAATCTATTTGGGCATATATGCTTGTTATTTTAGTTAGGCCTCTCTCAAGAGAAAAAATCTCAAAATACTCTTTAAAGGAACATGTTTCATATTTTATTTTTTAAAAACGTCTCGTATGAATTTCATTATTATATCAAACTTTAAAATATCATCCTGTTAATAGAATTTATGTCTCATTTTTTCATCGCATTCGCTATATATCCTTTTTCACTTAAATTATTGACTGATAAGCCTTAATGTTTAGGATTTCATTAAGGAGGGGATGCGGTACGTAGGTCACCATGCTGGGCCCATAGTTCCTATGTCCCCAAGTGGGAGGAAGGATGAAGCGAAGGAGACAGAGGGTGCCGACCCAAGGAGACACGATAGTACAGAGCTCAGGGTCCGTACAGTTTACTTAGATAGAGGCTTCCCCCGACAGACCAGGGCAACGGACACGCTCCCCTACTGCGGGACGGTAACGAGCCCAGCAGTCGAGCCCCAAAGATCCCAGGCAGATAAGTCTTAAGGAACAGACAACAACTTCCTAAATGGAAAATGCAGATCTCGTTAACCACACAATTTACCATAACTCCTAGATGTTCGTTAGCATTTGTTTGAATTTTGTGAAAATTTATATGTTTTAAATGCTAGTGGGCATTTTTTTTAAAGTATCTTACGTAAAAGTGTCAATTCAAAGCCGGTTCATAGCGACCACGTTTTAAACACGTCTATTGTTTCACAATCTCTTGTCTCCCTTATAATGTGTAATGTAACCATTTCTACAAATATTTATCTTAATTAGCATGATGAATTAAACAAAAGAATGGGCTTTTATGGACTTTTACATCTGTTGTATAATAGATATAAAAGGCGAACGTTATTAAAAGCAAAGTCAGGGGAAATTAAATCTACGGTTTTTATTCTTTTAAAATTACAACTTTTACCAACATGATAATACACGCGCATGTTTAATATGTGTTTATCACCTTTCAAGTCGTCATATGGTATAATTGACTTAGTGCGACAAAACATGAAAACTCGAAAATGGATAATGCAGTCAGCTACGGTTGTACAATTTAAAAACTGGGATGTATAAAAAACACTCCTCCGGGCCGGATTTGAACCAGCGACCTATGGATTACTGAATTACATGTCCCTCTACAGTCCACCGCTCTACCAACTGAGCTACCAGAGGAATTGAAAGTGTCCTTCTAGACTCTCAGTACTGATAGGCGACACAGTGTCTTTTTCACTATCAGTAAGGTCACTAGAGGTCCTACGACGCACATTAAACCTTATAGATAGTGCTCTGGAACTTATACACTACAGTTGTCTTTTCGGTGTGGAAATTGTCTTTGTGGAAACCTTGTATCACCGGACATATAAGTAACGGGACAAGCTTACTTTTTCATACTTATCAATGAGATTATAGTCCCATAAACTACTTAACAGACTTTTAAAACTGCTCTTGACCAATTCACTGCTGGGCAATAGAAAGCACAAAGTATGAAAGCAATATGTCAACAAAATTCAAGTGATAGGAAACTGAATTGTAAAACAAATATTTACAAATTGTGAAATTTGTATAATCTTATAAATGTTCCAAATATATATGCACACGTATAATTCTATAGCACTTACTACTACCAGGGGCACAAAATATCCAGATTGTTGCTCGGTGTCTAATTCGCTCCCTGGTCACTGCTGTGGTGTATTGGATATTGGTTTATATCAGTCCCGTTAATTCAGATCTACGAGGGCTGTTCAATATAGAATGAATATAATTTTTTTACGGTCATAATTTTTCGCATTAAAATTCAATCTTATTACATTCTGTTAGCTAAATGTGAAACAAACACGCCGTTGGTACTCGTGGTTTCCGCCTGTGAGAACAAGGCAAGTTCAGATTTGTTCAGTATCGCCTACCGCTGCGGTGGAGGTAACATGCAGTTAAAGTTGATGTTAGCGGAAGATCCGGAGTTTTTTTTCAAACGTAATCACAGCTGATGAAAATTGGCTATATCCTTTTGATCCTGAGAGCAAACAGCAAAGCTCAGTGTGGAAAACTCATTCATCACCAACCCCCAAAAAAGCAGAAGTGGTTGCTTCTGCTGGGAAAGTTATGTTCATCTCATTCTTTGATATTCATGGAATGGTTTATCAGCATGTTGTACCTGCACACACATCAGTAACTGGACAATACTACAGGGTTGTCCTGAAAACATAGTCCATATCAGGCGCAAACGACCACATTTCCGTGAAGCAGGCTGGGTGCTGCACCACGATAATGCGCGGCCGCATATTGCCAATGTTGCTGCTGAATATCTTGCAAAAAGCTACGTGAAGTGCATCCCTCACCCTCCCTATAGCCCCATGTGACTCTTTTCTATTCCCTTACTTGAAGAAACGCCTTCGTGGGAGGCATTATACATAATCAGAAGCAGTGGTGAAGGCTGCGGAGGTGATTTTGAAGAATCTATCTAAAATGGTTTCCAGCATGTCTTTGAAGACTGACAGAAACGCTGGGACAACTGTATCGCATTCAGGGGAGACTGTTTTGAGAAGAACCATCAAAATTATGAGGATGAGTAAAGGTACGTTGTCCAAAAAAATTGTGATCATTCTTTATTGAACAGCCCTCGTAAATAAGGATTTTTTAAAACTTTTAGACACTATTTTTCCTGGAGAAATGTGGCATGGAAACGTTATATAAAATACCATTAACTATTTGTTTAAATTCAATTAAATATATTGATATAGGTTAAAGAAAATATTTGTGAGCATAACATTTATAGTTATTATGGTCTGTTATTTTGATCTTTGTATTTATGTGTTTTTGTAGCTAGAACCCTAAAATACCTTACTGGTAAAATAGAGTTAGTTCATTTAGAGAATCAATAATAATAATAATAATAATAATAATAATAATAATAATAATAATAATAATAATAATAATAATAATAATAATAATAATAATAATAATAATAATAATAATAATAATAATAATAATAATAATAATAATAATAATAATAATAATAATAATAATAATAATAATAATAATAATAATAATAATAATAATAATAATAATAATAATAATAATAATAATAATAATAATAATAATAATAATAATAATAATTAATAATAATAACAATAATAATAATTAATAATAATAACAATAATAATAATTAATAATAATAATAATAATAATAATAATAGCAATAACAATAATAATAATAATAATTAATAATAATAATAATAATAATGATGATGATGATGATGATGATGATGATGATGATGATGATGATGATGATGATGATGATGATGATGATGATGATGATGATGATGATGATGATGATGATGATGATGATGATGATGATGATAATAATAATAATAAATAAATAAATAATAAATGAAGTATGGAAGAGGAAAAGCAATACTGCATCGGCCGGGAATCGAACCCGGGCCGCCCGCGTGGCAGGCGAGCATTCTACCACTGAACCACCGATGCTTACAGGAAGTAGGCGTCTTATGTCTAGTACTCATTGCTTTGCTACTGCGGATTCGGAATTTATTATACGGTAATTGTTTATGGTACAGTCTATGTATTTTTGCTATAAGCTTTTGTTTTGCTTTTCTATTTTTATCAGGAATACCGGTTAGTGTTCAAAGTTTAAATCTTGTAAGTTCCGAATAGCATGTCATTAAAATGCCAAGGTCCCTTAGAAAGTGTTTTCGCTTAGCTGATCCTCAAAGTCTCAGATTCGAGGACTTAGATAAGTTCATCTGGAAGCATTTATTTAAATTGTTCTCTTAAGATTTTGTAGTATAGTATTAGTGAATTAAAATGTGAACAATAAAGTGGATACTGTCGTTCATTATTGTTATATTTAGAACTGAAGTGTTTATTTTGTCATAAAACGTAAAAGAGAAGTAAGTGTATTCTGAAAGTAATATGTTTCTGTTGTTGGACTTTTTTCGGATATCAATGGCTAGTTTTCAAACAGAGTCATCCTTCGAAAGCTCCAGCAGACAATGGAATCTACAGGAAAGCATTTCCTATTATAGTCATCATTGATGAATTTTAAATGCCTGATATCCATAACTAGAATCAGGACACGAACACCAAACTCTTGGTAATGACTGGGATTACCTCTGTTCTTGACTCGTGGACACTGCCATTAGTAGTACTTCAACAAAAAGGCTGCCAAAGATATTAACCCGTACAACCAAAAGTACCAAATATTATGCAATCAAAGAAAGTGTAGTTATGTGTTTGTGTGGTATAATATTTAATATATTTTACTGCAGTACCCTGTTCACACATAAGGATGATTACCATCAAATTAAGAGTATTTAGCAAAACATAGAGCACCTTTTTGTTTATGACCCAATGGTTATAGCTTACGACTGAAGATTAATTTCATGTGGTAGGTTCGAATCTATGAAAGAAATTCGAGTACCCTATTGTAACATGGTGTTCCTTGAAATAGTTTCGTTAATGTATCGGCAACGAAATATTTACTGTGTCTCACTCAATCAATAGCAAAACCTAGTGTAGGCTGCTTTTGAGAAAATAAATAAAAATATTTATACAAATACCCAATTACGAGTGTACTACAAATTACAAAGACAAACGTTCGCACTTCAGAATCATATTCACAGCATACGTACACTTACATCATGGATACACAACGGCATCTGTGAAGGTTTTCTTGCCAGGCGTATATTTATGATTGCAGAATCGTTTCAAGTTTTGAAATGCCACAGTCGATTTCTATACGAAGCGTTCATCCCAATACAAAATAATTAGTTTCAAAGGATTCCTTTCGATATTTTCGTTTTCTAGATTCAATCCAAGAGATGTTCGTGTAAATTCGTGTAGTCTTTGGCATTGTCCTCATTAATAATCATCATTAAGAATGTAATATGGGAGCGGTTTGTTATTTTACGTCATACTTTCCATCCTAAACAAAGTGTAATTGCTTGAGTCCTATTCAAATATTAATATTTTAAGGCCAGTAATGTCGTAGTTCAAGAGCATTTATACACTAGTTGTATTAAATTAAATTAATTGGACTACTGTAAAAGAGTGCTCAAAAAAGTAAGAATTGTAAATGCCTAAATGTTGTGTTAAAACTGACTTTCTGTTATTTGTTGATTGTGCTGGTGTCCTAAGTGCATGTTTGAGAGGACTAAAATTCTTCTGCGCAGATCGATCCAGGTCACTAGCACAAGTATCAACTTATGGGCTGCAACATCAGCTGACCATATCATTGGTCCGTGTCTTCTCCCAACAAACTAACAGGACCGATCTACCTCGCATTTCTTAGAGATATTTTGTCCACTTTATTGGAGGATGTCCCACTACACATTCGGCAGGTAATATGGTTGCAACACGACAGAGCTCCAGCTCACTTTGTGAGAAATGTGAGGAAGTGCCCCAACGTTACCTATTCCAATCAATGAATTGGTAGAGGGGCACCAGTTACTAGGCCAACACGATCACCACATCTGAGCCACTAGACTATTTTATGTGGGATAGTATGAAAACCATGGTGTACGCTACTCTGGTAACATCAGAAGAGGACCTCATTGCACGAGTACATGGAGCGATTGGCATTCCTTCAGGTCAGCCACACTTGTTGGAACATGTATGTGAAACTCAGCGCGCTCGAACTAGGCTCTGCATTGACCTAAGAGGTACACAGTTGAACCACATTTCTTATGTTAAACTGCTTCTGCTGCATTCCATTTATTCGTTGTATGACGACATGTGGAAAGGACAACATGATGCTCTACTGCGCCCAAAGTGTGTTTCCGGATATGAAGTGCTGCTTGGAAAATGGTCCGTTTGCCGTCCTGCACAACAGAGCGAATCCTTGCCTATGTCTTTTAGACTCACTCTTATAGCCAATCATAAAAACAAGGACAGCATCACTCATTTTCACTGTTTCCTAAAGGCTAAAAATTTCGTCTTACAGGCAAACTTGTTTATACATTAACGTTTTTAACTGGTAATTCTTATCGGACGATGAATGAAGTGATGCTCAAGAGCCCAGAGTGAATAGAACTTGAAGCCACCCGACCTTCACCTTTTCAGTGCAAGGAAACATTTCGGCACATCCTTATGGCGTAACTTGTCCTAGGAAATTCGTGGTCGGAACCTGTTGAATATGGCATATTACTCTATGACAAATGTCGGAAGGGGTTCTTAGGACCTTGATCTATTTATTTTGTGTTTATGCTCGTGAATGGAGTGTCCTCGGGAGGGGCGGTGAGGTAAAGAGATGCTGGCTATAGCTGGCTAGACCTGAGAGGAGATGACAATAAAGAGAATGGTTCCTAACAATTACAGATTTGACTTCCCCACTGGCGGCTCATACAACCGGCTCCCCTTCCGTAGAACGGAAGCTGGAGAACCACCCCGATGCGGAGGACGAACGTTTACAATGGCATGCACGCTCGAAGTCTCGCCGAACCTGATACCCACAGGTAACCAATCAGAATGAAACGTAAAATTAAATGAGAAGTGAAATTAAATACCGAGAGAAAAAATTCGTGAAATATAATTATCCTTCACATCATTCAGCCAGCGACTTAAAAAAAAAAAAAAAAAAAAAAAAAAAAAAAAAAAAAAAAAAAAAAAAAAAAAAAACGCTTGAACAAGCACATTTGGATCAGGAAGTTCGGTTACGGCACTGACCACTTTGTAAAGAAAATGTATTCTTAAGTTTTGCTGTTCTGTCACATTGATAGACACAAGAAGTCGCTTGTTAAAAGCATAAACTATTTGTTTTAGTTGTGATTCTTAGTATCTATGTAACTCATAAGTATATTATCTTCTTAAAAGAAATATTCTGTTGAATTTACATTTTATGGGATCAAACATGATACACCACATTACATCATCACATGTGTACCTCCCGTTCAAGAGGTCCTTAGTTCGAATTTCCGTCAGGGTGAGTTACCTGGAAAAGGCTTTATTCGGAGTTTTCCCTTATCTTAAAGACTCGGTCCCCTTCAGCTGCCGTGGTACGGGCGCTGCGCACCCCTATCACTCGTGGTACCTCTGATGTTACTAGAGGAACCTCGGGCTGAAAATTTGAGCACCTCCTTGAATGGGGAGTTGTTCGGATTGGGTTGGACTCGAGGGGGCATTGTTTCCGATACCCGTGGGAGATCGGGTACCTCTCCGGACGGGTTTGAGGGAAGCCATTAATATTACCGCGTACTAGCCAGCATAGCTAGTAGAAGGTGTGCTAGATCACCAGGCGGCCCCACCGAGGCCATATCGATAGCCTTCCCATTTTGGAGTTGGTGCGCGTAAGTGGTGTATCCACTTCCATCCCGTCTGATGGGACGGGGGGGACCAGATAGGGGGGGGGGGCTTGTTAGTCTCTAGGTCTTGCCCTATGGAAAGCCCCACGGAGGCGTCGGGCGCCCTTTTGGGACAGCTCGGTAACTCCCTGGTCGAAGGAGGCCCGGATCCTTGGTTCTACGGGTCCAGGACTAATGGGAGTAGAACCTTTGGCATTAACTTATCTTAAAGACGAAAATTAATTAAACAAAAAAAAACAGAGACTTACGCTTGCAGGAACCTCTACTGTAGCTCCCAGTTTGAACTACAATTTGTAGTTGGTAGAGCTGGGAACTATTGCAATCGACCTGAGTTCTAGTCAAACGGCACTCGGCTCACTGTAGCTACATTAGTGCATTTGGTCTCTTGTTAACTAAAGGGCTACTAGTACTGGTCTATAACAATAAAGTGGTCTTTTGTATTATTTCCGCCGTCGTTCTCGCTCTTCCTCTTTCTGTCTCCAGAACTTTTAGATTAACTTATATGATACTACGATATCTCACCTATTTCTTTTAGAAAAGCGAATGAGAATTTTAGTCAGATATTAATATTTTTCTTTCAGTGAGTCAGTAACACCAGACAAGAGTTTTATGCGACTAGTTACATTATCTGAAATTTTGCAAAATTTCTAAAAATATTAATAATTTCTATGTGTTTATATGCCCTAAACAGATTGTTCATGTCGACGTAACTTTGATATGGTTGGTTTTTATCAGGGTACAAATCCCTGAATGAAATTGGTCCCTCAAAAAGTAAGAGCTGCCTGCATATATGTTGCTATATCGTCCAAACTTCATTGCTACAAATATAGGTAGCTGGCATTTGTCTGTCTAGCTCAAACACAATTTGCCCTCAAGTAACTGCTGTAATTGTACTTACACCAAATGACCGTGTGGCCTAATGGATAAGGCGTCGGGCTTCGGATCCGAAGATTGCAGGTTCGAGTCCTGTCACGGCCGAGGCCAGTTTTTTTATGTGTGCTAAAACAACAATACTGTTAATGTTAAAATATGATAACGAGGAAAGCGTTTACAGATGGTTGAAAAGTACGAATTAAATTGTATAACCTATGTATGTATATTCGGTTATGTACTTTCTGGTGTTCAGTATCACTTAATACACTGAGAACATTTTTGGTGTTGTATGAGCTAACATTAGATACATTAAATTATTTGCCATTTTAAATGTTGTGTTTAACCTGATGTGATTAATGTGATTGATTATGTTTGCATGAAATCGATTACACAGCTTTACAAAACTCTGATTTAATGGAAACTTGATGGAGGTCACTCATCGACCGTACAAACCCCTGTTTAAACTCCTTGAAAGTGTAAAACCTATTTGCATATAGCTGCTGTAAGGTAAAAACATCTGTAATAAGTACAGGCACTTAAGTGTTCTCCTATATAGCCTTACCACCCACCCTTCTAACCCTTTATCACTCTGTCTCTTACGCACATCATCCAAGAACGTGACGTATACTCTGAGAATTATGCTCCCAGTTTCCCTCAAGCACCGTGTGACCTAATGGATAAGCCGTCGGTCTTCGGATCCGAAGATTACGGGTTCGAATCCTGTCACGATCGAACAGTGGTTTTAATATTCGCTAAAGGGACTAAAACCTTACGATATCAAAGGGGTGCAGGCATACACATAACTATGTCGACTAACAACTTTAAGAGCAGTTTGATTTAGAACAAATTATTCCTTTGCGTTCGATGTTACTTCATGCAAGAACACCATCTAAAATTTTCTGTCTGCTAAGAAATTTTCGAAAATATTGGTAAATATATTTTAGCAGTTTTTACGACATTTGCTATTAACTTCATGTTTTTAAGTTTATCATATAATCTTCTTATTCTATTAATCTTTGTGGTAATTCATACAGGTAACGGACATCCTACTTATATTATCAATAGCCATTAAAAAACCAAATAGAATTCCAATTACGTAGCAGTTCACGAGACCTTAAAGCTCCCCTCCCCAAAATAGGATACCTACTATTGTATTGTCACTATAATACATCTCTTGATCCACTTGCAACAAGTGTGCTATTCGAACAATGTCAGGGTCTGGTAATAATATTATAACAGTCTGTTTGCAGTTACTGTATGTGATATCTACTGAAAGTTTGCTGATACAACGTTTAAAAATACTTTATCTGAAAGTTCATTTTAGGGAATATCGCAAGTTAATTTGTCTTAAGGACATTAACCACCATTTCAATATTTAGTTATATACTTGTAATCTGCACATATGTTTTCAAATTGACTTTTTCCCTGTAATTGTTAGCTATAAATGTTATAATTGTTTGCCGGTACAGTCAGTACGATTTTGTGTGCCGTTTAACACTTTCGCCTCCACTAATATGAACTGAGACTGTAGAATTGTCAGAAATAACATTTGTAATTTTTTGTAAATGTTTCCTCTCCAAAATCGCAGGCTCATTTGACATAAATTACAGATTTCTTCTACATTTTTAACAGGTTTGGAATTAGTAGAGCGAATCCAAACCTTTTTAGCACATCTTCTAAGTAAAGGAAATTAAGGGAACAAAAGCTAGTGCCGAAACCCGGGATCGAACCAGGGACCTTTAGATCTTCAGTCTAACGCTCTCTCAACTGAGCTATTTCGGCGACTTGAGCAGGTGGTATACAAATTCAATTGCGCTTCCAATAAGAGCAATGCAGATAACTATGATGGCAAGGTCAGGCACTAGCTGTGTTTATGTTAAGGTCCAGCAGCTCCTGCTAATAGGAAACCTAATTCTGAATTAATTTAACAATTGATATAAATCTGTAAGCCAGTTGCATTTTATGTCTACAATTCTGGAGGGGATTCAAAGTAGGTACCTCTTTATACAGGGTGTTAATGAACTATACCGAAAGAATTTTAGAACAAGCGGAGTTATCTTAAGTAATTTGAGACAGCAGACTTATGACCTGTTGTACAAATATGGAAGTTGTAGCCGTAGGTTTCCAAAGTGCCAGAACACTGATGCTAATGATGGTACCACTTGAGTGCAATACACAGTGAGACCGCTTCGAGTATTTCTTCTGATGCAATGGCTATAGTACTAAGTGAAAATGTTCCAATCTCCTTCACTCCTTAGTCATTTTTATTTATTTTTGTTTCGTTTCTTTATTGGTGTTTCTTTAAATATTTTGTGTAAGCTTTTAATTCTTATATAAATTAATGCATTTTACGGAATAGTTTCACTTTGTTGGCGCAACTAATTAAAATTCTTTCTAACAAAGTTTGAATCCTTCTTAATACTTGCAGATGTAGTACATGTAAATGGGGGGTGGCTTAAAGGTTGAACAAAATTACATAAAATAAAAAGTAAATACAACAATTTACGCCATGTTTTTATAGGAACACTCGAAAACGCGACCTGCATTTTCAGTGCAAAGTTCATAGCGGCGAAAGAACGACTGCCATACTCTGCCCAAAACTCCTTGCTATTATTATTCAGGCAGTTAGGTCCTCTTCTGAGGTTATAGGTGTTTCATACTCCAGAGACTTGAGGTGAACCTCCCCCGCCCCCCAAATAACAATCAATTTAATTTGAAGTCGGTAGAGTGTGCTGGCCATACTACAGTTGGACTGCTCCGTCTGACAGCATAAAACATGGCTTAAATGCTCTCTACAGCTAGGCTGAAATGGGGCGGAGTTCCGTCCTGTTGTAGCCACATTTGATGACGAATATGAAGGGACACATTTTCTAAACATACCTTTAAAATATCCTCTAACACAGAAAGATAAACATGTCCATTTAACCGAGAACGGAATAGGTACGACCAATGATATGATCTGAAATTATTCCAACCCATATGCTGACTGAAAACGTTGGTTGGTGAGTGTTCACCAGGACAGCATGTAGATTCACATAGTCCCACACAAGGCTGTTTCTTGAATTAAGAACTAGACCATCTCTGGTGAACAAGGCGTACTCGGTGAACAATACTGATGAAAAGAATTCAGGCTGCTGGAGAAAAACCCAGTTGCAAAATGGTAGCCGATAGCCATGATCTTCGTGTTTTAGTGCTTGCACATTCTGTGGGTGAAATGTCTAAGATTGTTCTTTATGTACAAGGGCTCTTCAATAAAGAATGATCCTAATTTTTTTACGGTCATAATTTTTCGCACTAAAATTCAATCTTATTATATTCTGTTAGCTTAATGTGAAACAAACACGCCGTAGTAGATTCATTGTTGGTGCCCCTGGTTCCCGCTTGTGAGAACCAGGCAAGTTCAGACATGTTCAGTATCGCTTACCGCTGCAATGGAGGTAACCTGCAGTTAAAGTTGATGTTAGAGAATGATCCGGGGTTTCTTTCAAACGTAATCACTACTGATAAAACTTCGCTACATCATTTTGATCCTGAGAGCAAACAGCAAAGCTCAGTGTGGAAATCTCCTTCATCACCAACCCCCAAAAAGCAAAAGTGGTTGCTTCTGCTCGGAAAGCTATGGTCATCTCATTCTTTGATATTCATGGAATGGTTTATCAGCATGTTGTACCTGCACACACATCAGTAACTGGACAATAATACATAGATGTCCTGAAAATATTGCAAGTTCATATTGTCACCCAATTATCGACAGCTGAGTAAGGGATCGGGGGCCGCGCCACGCCCGCCTCATTAGTCTCTGTCACTAACTGATGGGGATGATTAGGGAAATGTCATTTGTCGTTGGCCGCCTCTTTTCCCACTCCCACTGCCATCTGGAACCTTCGCGGTGATTCACTGAAGCCAGAGACGTCTAGAAAACAGTGATTTCCCTATAAAAAGGGCTGCAGTAAGTGAATCCAGTCAGTCAGTCAGTCAGTGCTTGACGTGCTAGTGTACGACGAGAAGACTGTGTGAGTGCATCGGAGAATTGTACGTAATTACGAGTGCAAGTGAAATTGTAACGGACGAACTGGTGAATAGTAATTGTGTGCATTACGTAATTCTGTGTAATTGGCAAGAGTTTAACTGTAAGTCGGTGGAAATAAAGAACATTTTTGAGTGGTGCAATTGGAATTTTCATTTCACGAACCCACAAAGTTACAATATCAAGCGCAAAAGACCACATTTCCGTGAAGCAGACCGGATGCTGCAACACGATAATGCGCAGCTGCATATTGCCGATGTTGCTGAATATCTTGAAAAAACCAAAATGAAGTGCATCCCTCTCCCTCCCTATGGTCTGGATTTAGCCCCTTGTGAGTTTTTTTCCATCCCTAACTTGAAGAAACGCCTTCTTGGGAGGCATTATCCATCAGCAGAAGCAGTGGTGAAGGCTGTGGAGGCGATTATGAAGGATCTCTCAAAAAAAGGTTTCCAGCATGTTTTTGAAGACTGACTGAAACGCTGGGACATGTGCATCGCATTCAGGGGAGACTGTTTTGAGAAGGACCATCAAAATTATGAGGATGAGTAAAGGTACGTTGCCACAAAAAGGTGTGATCATTATTTATTGAACAGCCCTCGTATTACTTGCCATACGCTAACATTTTGGGTGCCTAATGGAGATGCAACAGCACGTGTGGTGGTGGATGGCTTTCTGCAATGCTTCGCTCTACATTCTCCTCTAATTGCACTGTTCGTGGAGTTCATTCAACACTCATATCGCCCATGTTGACCTGGAAGGTTTATCTCTCTCTAACAAACGTCTTTCGATATACTGGAAGGTTGAGTGATGTGGTTGGCGCATATCGGGGTGCCGTTCCATGTAAAACGCTGCAGGAGTTAACCCATTACCTCTTGATTCACTGTAAGTAAGGTGCACATCTGCTGGTTCAGAAAAGCTGTACACATTCTCCAGTTGTGCAACAGGCAATAATCAACACAGTAACTGCAGTGTTTAAGCAAGCAAATCGTAGTAATGTTACTGCACTTCCAATAAGATTCACGTTCCCAGATACGAATCACACCATTTCTTCCTATGGGAATTAGCGTTTTAAAAGGACGAAGAAAAAAATCTACATTTCAGGACAGAAAGCAAACCAATGATCTCTGGAACACCAGTTTTCGGTGACACGAACTGGGCCAACAAAAAGGGTTACAGAAACACCACTGAAGTACGCTAGATGGTGCAAGGAGGAGGCAGTTAATCACGTTCAGTGTCGCTCTGACAGGTTCTTAGTTCGAGTTAGAAGAATCCATATTTTTATACTCGTAGTTTTTAAAGACATTCTAATCCAATAATTTCACCCACCTTGTTTAAATACCCGCTTATTAGCATCTCATGCCATTTATGTTTAACGCAATTTACTGCTTTATGTTTAGCCGCAGACTATGCATCGTCTATCTCAAATTGCTTACATTTATCACGTCTTCAATCGCTGAAATTATTTCGGTGTAGTTCATTAATAGGCTGTATAAGCGTGTCGTTAAGTAGAAGGAAGTGGAGGCATGGACAGTACAGCACCCCACCCCAATGAAATACGTACATCTTTTACACCTTTGTGAGAGTCAGGGAGGCCAACCAGTTGGTCACGGCGCGGCATTACATGTAACACTGTAACACTGCACACAAAATATTAGGCAAAGAAATTTTGACTAATTTATTTGTGCATATGAAAAGTCCCAAACACAACAGTCGTGGCCTAGTGGTTAAGGCGTTTGACTAGAACTCAGATTTCTTTTGGGAGCGTAGGTTCCAGTCCTACCGACTACCAGAGTATTTTTGTAAATATTAGAGCAACAAACCAACCGAACAATTAACTTTGGAAAGTACTTGGTTATACGTATGTGCTTGGTATTGTACTTTAGGACTTTTCAAGAGCTTAAAGATCACAACTATTATTCTTAAGCAATATTACACATATTTTTCTAAAATTCCTCTAAGAGTTTTATGATAATGATGTTTAACATCTCAGGCTGCTAGTCAAATGTAAATGAGACGAATGTATTATGTAATGCCATTTGTATTTCTAAAAATAACTGAACTTTTTTTTTAAATTAGAATCACGAAATCATTATGTGTACATACTGTGACTCTGTGGGTTCGTGAAATGAAAATTCCAATTACACAAACTCAACAATGTTCTTTATTTCCACCGACTTACAGTTGAACACTTGCCAATTACCCAGAATTACGTAATGCACACAATTACAATTCACCAGTTCGTCCGTTACCGTTCCGATGCACGTACACAGTCTTCTCGTCCGTTCGCTAACACGTCAAGCACTGACGGACTGACTGACTCAATGCACTCGCTGCAGCCCTTTTTATAGGAATATCGCCGTCTTCTCGAAGTCTCTTGTTTCCGTGAATCCACGCGAAGGTTCCAGATGGCAGTGGAAGAGGGGAAAGAGGCGGCCAGCGACAAGTGACATTTCCCTAATCATCCCCTCAGTTAGTGACAGAGACTGATGGGAGGGCGTGGCTCGGCTGCCTCTGGTCCCTTCTCAGCTGTCGCTCGTCTGGCGTTCTGATAATTGGGTGACAATACTATAACTAATTGTGATGAACTTTCACTTGTAAGAAACGCTGCTATTAATTTGGTTGTTATAAAAATATATTTAACAAAACTGGTACAAACGGAGGCTATATGAAATAATCGGGTATTATGGAAAATACGATTTAAAGCACTGAAAACCTAATTTTGTTTCGTAAAGCATTAAACATAATTAGTTTAAAATAGACAAAACGTATATAAACAAATGTTTATAGGCATAGATCGTATAGCAACCCTAGAACAACAGAAAGTAGCTTTTATTTCGTTTCAATGAATTTAATTTTTTTTTAATTTACTCTGGATTTAAAGTAGGTCATAGTTTTATTTATATACGTAATAATTTTTGTTTAGCTGCTAATATTATACTGAAAACCCGTTTTTAACGTTAGTTATATTCAATATATTTGAAGTGGTTATATGGAGCATTATACTTTTATGGCATCTTGGACAGGAAACCTTTGAAGTAAAGGACAAAACACTGCTAGATAAAAAACCACCACATATAATAGACTACAATTCTTTTAGTGTTTTACGCTTAACATTAATACTCAAGTCACAAGCCTACTAGAAGAATAAAATGCTTAAAAATTTACCTACAAAGTGTTTCGAATATCACAAAACACACTTTTGTCTGTAGCTAATGAAATGACAACAAGCTGTCAACTCTCACTGTAGTGCATCATGGGAGTCAAGTTTGACTACTTCATGGCACTGCCACATGCAGCATATAGAACCGAATTCTTGGTATTCCATATTTCCCGACTATTCCATAATATCCTCCTCTCCTTATATCTCAATTTTCCATCGCATTCACTATGAATCAGTGGCTGATAAGCCTTAAGAGATAGACAAGGACTTCCTAAATACAAAATGTAGATTTCGTTAAAAAAACATTACGCTACTTCCGAGATATTCAGTAGCCATTGTTGGAATTCTCTAAATATTTATAATATACGTTTTAAAGTATTAGTGAGCATTTTTTCTTCAGAATATCGCATGTTAAGGGTGTCATTTCAAAGCTCGAATGTAGTGACCACGTGTTAAACATTTCTATAGCTTCCCCATCACGAGCCTCTCTTATAATAAGAAATACAAACATTTTGCCAAATATGTATTTATCTCAGCATTATGCATTAAGTAAAAGAATGAGCTTTTGTAAGAGTATTTTACAAAAAAGAGAAACAGAGAGAGATAAAAGGTAAATGACAATAAGTAAAGTGTAGTCAAAGGCATTTTTTTCGTTAAAATTAGAACTTTTACCGAAGTTGTTCTAAGCTCCCATTTTTATTATCCTTTTATCAGTTTGTAACTGTTTGATAAAGCAGGTTGCGATGTAGTTTAATCAAATACCCTGGCATAAAATGAAGCTTTAAAATTGATTACGCAGACAGCTAGAACTGTACAATTTAAAAACTGGAGGCGAAATTCACCAGTATAATGAATGTACAAAAATTACTCCTCCGGGCCGGATTTGAACCAGCGACCTATGGATTACTGAATTGCATGTTCCACTACAGTCCACCGCTCTACCAACTGAGCTACCAGAGGAAGTGAGAGCTAGCTGCTTTACTCTCCTTTGAGATATGATGGATACTGATAAGAAATGTTCTTTTTTTTCACAACCAGTAAGGTCATTTGACGTCCTTCGATGCAGAATAAGTCTTGCAAATAGTGATTCAGAATGTACTAAACCAAAATTGTCTTGTCAGCATAAAAACTATCGTTTTTAGGAATCTTTGTTAAGCATTTAGTTGCCCGGCTTAACTTAACCGATTTATCAGGGAGGTGTCTTGTATTTGACGCCATTTGTTCACATATAGATCATCTTAAACCAGGGCGCACGTGTGATTGTGTAAAACTATTGCTGCATCGGCTGGGAATCGATCCCGGGCCGCCCGCGTGGCAGGCGAGCATTCTACCACTGGACCACCGATGCTCAGTGTAAAGAGGTTGTCCTAAGTTTAGGTGCTACTACTGTGGAACTGAATTGTAGTATACGTTAATTGTTCATACTACAATGCTGTTATTTTTAGTATGTTTTTTTTTTTCTTTTAAATGGAAAACTACTATATCAGGAATATCTAAGAGTTTTCAAGGTTTAGATTCTGTAAGTTTCCAAAACCGTACCACCAAACTGCCTAATCCCTATTAATGTGGAACTGAAAAGTGATGTACGTTGTGTATTCTAGTACCCTCAGCTAATTTTGTTATACCTTTATGTTTTTTTTTAATTTAAAAAACTATATCAAGAATGTCTAAGTCTTCAAAGATTACCTTTCTTTTTTAAGTTGCGAAAAGCAATTCAGCACAACGCCCAAACCTTTTTCCAATCCTTATTGTTGAGTTGATGCTGAAAATCTCACAGGTTCCAGGACTTAGACAAGTTCATCGGAAGCCCTTATTTAACTTTCTCTCCTAATATGTTGTGTTTTAGCGTCACTCACTGTACAATATGAATAGTAAAGTGGATAATTGATTGATTAATGTTGTATTTCGAACTTAAATGTGTATATTCCTGTAGAACTTAAAAACAAGGATGTATTTATTTAAATTTTTATGTTCCTTTGTTTAGGATCCTAAGGTTTAGGATTTCATTATGGAGGGGATTTGGTATGTAGGCCAGCATGCTGGGCCCATTGTTCCTATGCCCCAAGTGGGAGGAACGATGAGGCGAAGGAGACAGAGGGCGCCAACCGAAGGAGACACGACAGTACAGAGGGCAGGGTCCGTACAGTTTACTTAGATAGAGACTTCCCCCGACGGCCCAGGACAACGGACACACTGCACTACTGCGGGACGATAACGAGTTCAGAGGATAAAAACTTACCTTCGCGTACGTTACTGTGAAAATTGCTATCGTACGGTACTGAGGAACTCACACGTACGTATATACGTATTATATATATATATATATATAACGTCATAGCCCGATTCTTTTAAACCGACACTGTATTTTGTGTTTGTGTAGTCTACTTAATACCAAATAATATGAGTACAAATACTTAGTTTCTCACCGGACAAGGCAGCAGCAATGTCAGCAAGTTATTAACAGCACAGCTCCAGTTCACTATACGACTTCTCTGAACAATAACTTCTGATTCAACGGTCAAAGAGGAGGGAAACCTTTCCGTTGGTAACAAAGATAGTTGTTTGTCTAAATACACACAATGAGCTTCTACTATCTATCGGCAGCTAAGAGACACCGTGCGGTACTGGGCGCATCTCCCCTAATGGAACTATTTCTACAAATATTTATCTTAATTAGCATGATGAATTAAACAAAAATAATGGGCTGTTACATCTGTTGTATAATAGATATAAAAGGCGAACGTTGTTAAAAGCAAACAAAGACAGCGGAAATAAAATCTAAGTTTTTTTTTTCTTTTAAAATTAAAACTTTTACCTACATAATACACGCGCATGTTTAATATGTGGTTATTACCTTTCAAGTCGCTATATTATACTCGTAGTATAATTGACTTAGTGCGACATAGATTTACAGCTCGAAAATAGATAAGGCAGTCAGCTACGGTTGTACAATTTAAAAACTGGGATATATAAAAAAAATCTCCTCCGGGCCGGATTTGAACCAGCGACCTATGGATTACTGAATTACATATCCCACTACAGTCCACCGCTCTACCAACTGAGCTACCAGAGGAATTGAAGGTGTGCTGCTAGACTCTCAGTACTGATAGGCGACAAAGTGCCTTCTCCACTATCACTGAGGTCACTAGAGGTCCTACGATGCACATTAAACCTTACAGATAGTACTCCGGAACTTAATACACTACAGTTGTCTTTTCGGTGTGGAAGTTGTCTTTGTTGGAATCTTGTATTACCGGACATATAGGTACAGGAAGAAGATTACTTTTTCGTACTTATGAATAAGATTATAGCTCCATACACTATTCCGGGAGGCTGCCTACACATTCGTTGACGGGGTACTAGACACGGAGATTCGTCAGCGCGTAATGCTCGGCGTTTATAAAACCATCCACGAGTTGCTAACGGCAGCATTAAGGATGGAGGCGGCCAAGGTAACAGCTATCCCGACGTCGAGAACGAGGAGTGTCCGCTACACCGGAGACAGAAGACAAGCCAAGGGACGCCGGCGAAGACCTAGTGGCCTGTGTTGGGGGTGTGGACAGCCGGGATACCTGGAGAGAGACTGTCCACACCAGGATGAGCAGCCGGAAAAGGAGTAAGGGCCGTCGTGGAGAGGGTCACGTTGGCGCCATCACCACCATCCCCTCTAATGACTCTGCGCGCCGTCAGCCGGCGTATGGATGACAGCCTCATCGCGGACGGTTGGGTGAGACGTAAGCCGTGCCGCGTGCTGGTGGACACCGGGGTAGTCGTGACCATCATCAGACCTGACGTGGCGAAGAGTTCAAACACACACAGGAAAGTCAATTTCAGTACAAAAGATAAGAAATGTGCTTTTTGACGCTGAGTATGGAGGCCGAACAGCCCGTAGAAAACCATACGCCAGTGAAATCAACAGAAAGAAACCAGTTGCTTTCGCAAAAGAACATAAATACGACAGGTTTGATGTCTGGAAGAAGGTTGCAATTACTGACGACAGTCAATTTGAGCTCTTTAAGTCAAAAGGGCCAGCAATAGTGTGGAGAAAAAACAATTGTGAGCTTGAGAAGAGAAATATAACAGCTTCAGTTAAACATGTACGTGGTTCAGTACTTGTCTGGGGCTGCATGAGTGCAAATGATGTGGGGTATTTGTGTTTTATTGATGGAATTATGAACCATAAGGTTTATATAAACATCCTAAGACACATCTGTCCAGGAGTTTGAATAGTATGGGTGTTTCTGAGGATTATATTTTCACAGAAGATAATGAAACAAAACACACAGCTCTAGATGCAAGGCTATGGTTGTTGTATAATACTCCACGTTGGATGGCGACACCACCGCAATTCCCAGACATGAATCCAATTGAGAATTTGTGGAATATGCTGGACAAAAATATTAGGAATCATCAGATATCTAACATAAAGGATCTAAAGAACGCTTTACTAGAGGAATGGCGTAAAATTACAGTGGAAACAACACAATCTTCCGTGAAATCTACGCCAAGAAGAATGCAAGAGATTATAAAGAGGAATGGAGGGCCTACTAAGTTTGAGTCCAGAGGTTCTACTCCCATTAGTCTTGAACCCGTAGGAACAAGACCCGGGCCTCTTTCAACCAATCCGAACTGTCACAAAGGGCGCTCGGCGTCCTCCGTGGGCCTTTCCATAAGACAAGACCTGGGTAACAAACAAGCCCCCCCCATCTGGTCCTAGGACACAAGACGGGATGGAAGTGGATACGCCACTTACGCGCAACAACACCAAAGGTGAAGGCTACCGATATGACCTCAGTGCAGTCGCCTTGCGATCTAGCACACCTTCTACTAGCTTTGCAGGCTATTAGCCGGGAAAATTAATGGCTTCCCTCAACCCCGTCCTTAGACGTACCCGATTCTCACGGGTATCGGGAACCACTGCCCCCTAGAGACCATCCCAATCCGAACAACTCCCGAAGGAGGGGCTCAGATGTTCGGCCCGAGGTTCCTCTAGTAACGTCAGAGGTGCTACGAGTGCTAAGGTTCCGCAGCGCCCGCACCTCGGCAGCTAAAGGGGACGGATCCCCTCCCCTACTAAGTACTAAATGTAACATTCTACACCACTTTCAGTATGCAGACGAATACTTATTTCGCATCCTATATTGCATATCTTTAATTCTGAATGGCCGCGCCGTGGCTCAGTGGTTAGACCGCTTGGCGCTCACCAAGGCGGCCCGGGTTCGATCCCAGGCGACCGCAAAGTGAGATTTGTGATGGACAACACGGCGCTGGTGCGGGTTTTCTCCGGTATCTCCGGTTTGCCCCGCCATCTCATTCCACCGGTGCTCCATCTTCATCTCATGTACCATCAGTGTCATCGCCTGCGGTGCCGTGTGTAGTAAAAGCGGGCTTTAAACACTACACATTTTTTTTTTAAATTCTGAATGTTTAACTATGTTTATGTGAATAGATACTATGTGTTTCTTTATAGTATTCTCTTTTTCACTAACCAATAAATAAGACAGTGTCCCTGCTGTACTTTATTCTGATGATCTTCCACTATCCATACATCCTTATACATAAACTTATGCATTAGACAAATACCTTTTGGAGTAACCGTATGTGTTTCTGTAGCTAGTACCCTATCATACCTTACTGGTAAAATAGGGTTACTTCGTTTGGAGAATAAATAATAATAATAATAATAATAATAATAATAATAATAATAATAATAATAATAATAATAATAATAATAATAATAATTATAATAATATGGAAGAGCAAAAGCAATGTTGCATCGGCCGGGAATCGAACCCGGGCCGCCCGCGTGGCAGGCGAGCATTCTACCACTGAACCACCGATGCTCACAGGTAATATGGTGTCTTACGTGTGATTTTCATGGTCTTACTACTGCTGAATAGAAATTTCTTATACGGTAATTGTTGATGGTACATTATATGTAGTTTTGCTATAACCTTTAGTTTTGCTTTTCTATTTGTATAAAAGCTATAGTTACTTACTAACACTCCCCACATGGCAACCTTGGCCTTCGGGGTAACCTCACCCCACCAAGTGATGACCGGACCCATTTCTCAGGTGGAGGCACCCAGAGGGCGGTGTCCATTACCTCCGATGATAGGGTGATAGTGAAGATGGCGGTGAGGTGAGAGGACCTACAGTTTTTACCGTGGACTCCGAACCACGTTGGGCATAGGGGATACTTCACGTGTGTTAGACAGAGGTGAAGGCGTGGATAGGGTCGACTTAAAATCGCCAACCCCAGAGCCGGGAATCGAACTCGGGACCCTTAGAACGGGAGCCGCGAACGAAACCACCGCGCTACCCCGGCGCCCTTTGTATAAAAGCTATTACATCAGGAATACGTAGTAGTGTTCAAAGTTTTAATCTTGTAAGTTGGGAAAAGTATGTCATCGAAACGCCAAGGTCCCTTAGCAAGTGTTTTCGCTGAGCTGATCTTCAAAGTCTCAGAGATTCGAGTACTTCGACAGGTTCATCTGGAGGCATCTATTTAAACTGTTTTCTTAATATTTTGTGGTATAGCATCAGTGAATTTAAAATGTGAACAATAAAGTGGATACTGTAGTTCATTATTGTTATATTTAGAACTGAAGCGTTTATTTTGTCATAAAACGTAAAAGACAAGGAAATCTATTTTCAAAGTAATATGTTTCTGTTGTTGAACTGTTTTCGGATATCAATGGCTAGTTTTCAAATGGAGTCATCCTTCCGAAGCTCCGGTAGACAATGGAATCTACAGGAAAGCTATTGCTATTATAGTCATCGTTGATGAATTTTCAATGAATGATATCCATAGCTAGTATCTGGACACGAACACCAAACTCTTGGTAATGACCGAATCACCTCTTCATCACATCCTCTATTCCATGTTCTTGACTCGTGGTCACTGCCATTAGTAGTAGATCAATCATAAAGGCTTGCAAAAATACTGTCGTCGACCGCATTTGTTGCAAGGAGGCGCGGCCGAGGCGTACAATCAGACAGATGGTGTACCGCGGAGATAAGGGACAGATAAAGGTAGCACGGAGATAAAAGGCTTGCCGAAACAGTTAGAGTTAGATAATTAGAAGGTTCCAGTGCTGTGTGGTTTGTTACAGAAAATATTGGTAATTTCTCGAACAATGAGCGGAGCTATATAAGCAGACACAGTCGTAAATAGAGTCGTAACCAGAGAGCCGAAATGGAACTGGATAATCGTGCAGCTGTATTTTGAAAGTGAACTCTTTGTTTGTGGGTGAGACAGAGGAACTGGAAGACTGTAATTGTGTATGTGAAGTACAGAAGTATCTCTATATCGGCGTGCTTTACTTGTAGATTCAGTTATAGCACATTTCTTGGTTTTCGAAGTACGTTCCTGCAACAAGACCATTTAAAACTATCTATCAGCTAAGCAATTTTCGAAAATATTAAAGTTATACTGTCTACATTGTCAATTTTAAAAATTTCTACAAATATTTGTTATTATATTCGTGTTTTGTGGATTTTAGCGTAATACTCTTCTTATTCTAGAACTTTGTGTGACATTTCTAATAACACAGAAATAAACCCGCAAACAGCATCCGACTTGACCTAGGAGTCCATGGGTGGTTAAAAAACCTCGCCCTTCAATAGAATGTTCCCACTTAGATGGACTGTTCCTCGTCTACATATATAATTCTTGATAGCTATTGTACTTTTTTATTTATATAATCAAACAGCCATATTATAGTCGTATTGCAGTAGAGAGAGTTCAGCACTCTTCAATTGCCCTGGCTAAATGTTCCTTTTTCCTGCCTCTATCAGACAACGGTGCTGTTGTTTTCGCTGCATGACCTTTTATGCACAATATATTTAGCGTTATTATCTGAGGAGCCCACTAACTGCTAATGACCTAAGGATGACCGCTAATGGAATATGACTTGATAAGTTTCAGCTTGAGGTGGCTAAACTCTCACCAGTGTCCTTCGAAATATGTTAGTTTAGGGAACACCGAACATTTAAACCAACACACTATTTAAACACCATTTTAACCAAGCCAAATGATCGGCTACTGCATTTGGGTATATAAGAGACCACGGAACGCAGCAGTCGTGGCCGAGTGAATAAGGCGTCTGACTAGAAATCAGATTCCCTCTGGGAGCGTAGGTTCGAGTCCTACCGACTGCGGGAATGTTTTAGTAAATATGAATCCTGAAGTAACTGGCTAATGTATTTGGAGATATGTGAAGGTAGGTAACAGGGCAGTCCTGGCCGAGTGGTTAAGGCGACTGACTAGAAATCAGATTCCCTCTGGGAGCGTAGGTTCGAATCCTACCGGCTGCGGCAATGTTTTTGAAAATATGAATCATACGTCCCAAGTCAAGTGACGGGTTAATGTATTTGATGATATGTGAAGGTAGATAACAGAGCAGTCGTGGCCGAGTGGTTAAGGCGTCTGACTAGAAATCAGATTCCCTCTGGGAGCGTAGGTTCGAGTCCTACCGACTGCGGCAATGTTTTTGTAAATATGAATCATACGTCCCAAGTCAAGTGACGGGTTAATGTATTTGAAGATATGTGAAAGTAGCTAACAGAGCAGTCGTGGCCGAGTGGTTAAGGCGTCTGACTAGAAATCAGATTCCCTCTGGGAGCGTAGGTTCGAATCCTACCGGCTGCGGCAATGTTTTTGAAAATATGAATCATACGTCCCAAGTCAAGTGACGGGTTAATGTATTTGATGATATGTGAAGGTAGATAACAGAGCAGTCGTGGCCGAGTGGTTAAGGCGTCTGACTAGAAATCAGATTCCCTCTGGGAGCGTCGGTTCGAGTCATACCGACTGCGGCAATGTTTTTGTAAATATAAATCATACGTCCCAAGTCAAGTGACGGGTTAATGTATTTGATGATATGTGAAGGTAGATAACAGAGCAGTCGTGGCCGAGTGGTTAAGGCGTCTGACTAGAAATCAGATTCCCTCTGGGAGCGTAGGTTCGAGTCCTACCGACTGCGGGTATGTTTTTTGTAAATATGAATCATACATATCAAGTCAAGTGACGCGCTAATGTATTTGAAGATATGTGAAAGTAGCTAACAGAGCAGTCGTGGCCGAGTGGTTAAGGCGTCTGACTAGAAATCAGATTCCCTCTGGGAGCGTAGGTTCGAGTCCTACCGATTGCGGGTATGTTTTTTGTAAATATGAATCATACATATCAAGTCAAGTGACGCGCTAATGTATTTGAAGATATGTGAAGATCGGTAACACAGCAGTCGTGGCCGAGTGGTTAAGGCGTCTGACTAGAAATCAGATTCACTCTGGGAGCGTGGGTTCGAGTTCTACCAACTGCGTGAATGTTTTTGTAAATATGAATCATACATACCAAGTCAAGTGACTGGCGAATGTATTTGGAGATATGTGAAGAGAGGTAGCAGAGCAGTCGTGGCCGAGTGGTTAAGGCGTCTGACTAGAAATCAGATTCCTTCTGAGAGCGTAGGTTCCAGTAACGCATTTGTTCTATCACCTAAAAGAGTCCCACTTAAACAGAAGTTTTTAGTGTCTTAAAAACATTTTTATAAACGTCTAAATAATATAATGTAATCAATTCCATAGGTGTCTTTGATCTGTCATTACATCAGTGACCTTAAAACATAAATATAGCACTCAAGCTATAAAAACAATTATCCTGCACCCTCTAGAACGGAAAAGGCGTGATATTGACGGTTAACATAAAATCAGCAAATCACTCGCATTTTACATACAAAATAATAACAATTATTAGTGAGGATTCTGCCTTAGACTGTCTCCTTTAAACTATTCAAATCATTATGAATTCAGATTAACGAATATCTCTTGAATTGCATCTAAAATTACAGATTTCGAAATAAATTCTTTGAAACTAATTGTTTTGTGTCTCAATGAGCGGTTCGTATAGAAATCCATAGTCGCAGATTAAGACTTAAAATGATTCTGCAATAATAAGTACATGCTTGACAACAACTCTTTCTGAGATTTCATTGTATATATCTAAACATTCTTCAGGCCGTAAGTATACATGTTATAGATACTGTGAAGGTGATTCTGCAGTGCAAATGTATAACGTCTTTGTAATTCTCACTGTACTCGTAGTTAGGAAGCTGAATAAACGTTTTTCTTAAGGGGGGGGGGGGAAGCAAACATTTTCTTGGGTTCGTTTCATTATGTCAACAAGTCATTCTAATAATTCCGTTCCGTTACATTACGTTACGAAAATTTTTCAGTGTCACTCTGTTGTAAAGCAATATCCCCACTGGTAGAATTCGAAGCTACCACATGAAATTAAATCTCTGGTCGTACGCGTGAACCACTCGTCATGAACTATAAGACGCTTTATGTTTGCAGAAGCTCTTAATTTAATGAGAATCAGTCTTATATGTGAGCAATGCATCTTTGTAAGAACAAGTATTAAATATTATATCAAACCGGGAAATAAACACACTTTCTTTGACTGCATAATATTTTCGGATACTCGCGTTAATATCTTTTCATTACTCTTAGCTGAACCTCGTACTACTAATGGCAGTGCACTCATCCACGGGACAAGAATATCGATTGAAGTATGTGGTGAGGAGGTCATGCTTATGCCCAAGACAGCTGAACACCCACTATTTTTTTCTTTGTAATTTACGTTCTTCAACTTTTTAAGTCATATAGGACGATGAATGGAATGGGTGAAATGATGCTCAAATGGGCCCAGGGTCCATGGAGCTTAGAGTTACCCGTAACTCATCCTGACCGAGATTCGAACTCGGACCTCTTGAACGTGAGGCAGACATGCTACCATCTATGCTACCTAGGCGGGTCATGTGCTGGTGCTAATTGCTCAGTTCAAAATGCCCATTGTTTAGTTTAGCTTTCAAAAGGATAATTGTATTTTAAAACCAACCACTGTACTCTACATGGAATTCTAATTATAAAGCTACTTGTCTTTTAAGTTTTGCCATTTAAAGGTTTTCGTCCGAGTGAAAAAACGAAAAATAATCCACTTTACTATATTTTACATTCAGTAACACAAGAATGCATAAGAGACAAATATAAACAAGAAAAACACGCTTCCAGATGGATTTGTCTAAGCCCTGGAAGCTATGATATTTTGAACATCAACTCAGATATATCAAAGCTTGGTAAAAGACCTGGCATTCGTGAGTTATAAAATGGAGCTCTGAAGACTATTATTCCAGAACTTGTAGATTAGAAAAAATTACAAGTCATTACAAAAACAGCTAAGTATGCTACAAACACTCACAGTATACTACAGTTCAACTCCAGAGTAGTATGGCAATGAATACTACATTTAGCACATGTACTCCCATGTAGGCATCGGAGGTTCAGTGGTGGTACACTCAAACGCCAAGCGGGTGGCCCGTGTTTGATCTACGACTGATGTAAGGATGTTTCTGCTCTATTATAGCACACGCGCCCAGTTTAAAAATGTACTCTGAAGTTTCAAATAATCCTTGTCAACATCAGAATTAAAGACACTGGTATACAACACTATCCAATGCACCTCAACAACGGCAATTGACATTGATGAGGGAAAGGTTGAAACCCCGAGCAGACCCAATGGCTATTTTCTGCCCTTAGTATTGTAGATGCTATGGGATTCCACGTAAGGGTATATTTACAATTTTTTACAGCGTACATAAATATCGGATCTTCTAAATCTTAGTTTCAAAGCATAATTTGTCGTCAATTTGAATTTCATTGGCAAAAGATGCTTTGATCCGCTGAGTTTTCTACCGCCCAGCAGTGAAATTGTAGACAAGAGCAGCTTTAAAAATTTAAAATGTGTTGTAAAAATTGTAAAATTCTTCGAAAAAGAAATATTCTTTCTTTATTGATGTATACGGTAATGGATCTTGTTAAAGATGTTGCAGGTAATTTTACTTTTATACATTTTATACGCAAATATATCATTTTAGGTTACACACATGTTGCAACAAATTAGGTATATAAAATCCGTGTCCCATTCCTAAGGATATAGTTACTGCCTTAGAAATGGAAATTGTGATTGCAAGGTTGTCTATATTTCATTTTAGTATAACAGGGGGCATGCTTATTTCTTGTAAACTTCCATTATATTTGTTGCGACATAATAAGAACAGGCTTTAAACGCACCCCCCCCCCCTCCTGCCATTCGGATACAGCGACTTAAACCGCGCAACTTAATGTTTGACAATGATAAAATTCCTAGAAACGACAGTTTGTACGCTAGAAAGACAAGTTTTGTTTACTAAACTGTAGATCATTATTTAAAAGAATTATTTTGCATCGAGTGACGTCTATTGGCCTTACAGATTGTGAGAAAGCGACATTTATTATCAGGATTCGTCACATCTCAAACGAGAGTATAGGAGCAAGCTTTCACTTCCTCTGGTAGCTCAGTTGGTAGAGCGGTGGACTGTAGTGGGACATGTGATTCAGTAATCCATAGGTCGCTGGTTCAAATCCGGCCCGGAGGATTTGTTTTTATAAATTCATTATACGGGTGAATTTCACTTTCAGTTTTTAAATTGTATAGTTTTAGCTGTCTGCGTAATCTGTTTTAAAGTTTTATTCAATGTCGCAGTATTTCGTTAAACTGCATCGTCACCTGCTTTATGAAAGAGCACAAATTGATAAATAAATATTAAACTAGGAGCGAGGGATGTTTTTGGTGAAACTTTTATTTTAAACGAAAGAAAATCCTTATACTTCTTTGCTTCCTACTGTCATTTATCTTTTTTTCGTTTGTAAAATACGCTTACTAAAGCTCATTCTTTTATTTATTTCATCATGCTAATTGAGATAAATATACATTTGTTTATATGCATTCATTACACATTAAGAGGGGGCACGAGAATGGGAATGCGAAGTATTGCAGAAGAGTCGTCTTCAAGCATACGTGCAATTGCACTTGCACTGGGCGCTCACCATGTTAGCGTATGGCAAGTCATACGAGTACATGAAGAACAACTTCACCCATTTTACCCACAGAAAGTGCAAGCACTAAAACCCGGCTACAGTTATGCGACTGGACTTTACTCCAGCAGCCTGAATTCTTTTCATCAGTATTGTTCACTGGACTCACCAGTAGATGTTCTCAGTCGGCATATGAGTTGGAATAATTTCAGAGCATGTCATTGGCCACACATACTCTCCTCTTGGTTAAATGAACATGTTTATCTTCATGTGTCATAGAATATTTTACTTGTATGCTTTTTTAGAAGATCTGCTCCTTCATATTCGTCATCAAATGTGGCTAGAACATGACGGAAATTCGCCCCATTTCACCCTGGCTGTACGAAAGCATTTAAATCATGTTTATGCTGCCGGAAGGATACGAAGGGACAGTCCAACTGTAGCTTGGCCAGCACGCTCTCCCGAACTCAAACCAAGTCATTTCCTTTCTGGGGTCACCTCAAGTCTTTGGTGTATGAAACACCAATTACCTCGGAAGAGGACCTAACTGAGAGAATAATAGCAGCATATGAAGTTATTCGTCATACACAAAGAATTTTGGACAGAGTACGACAATCGTTCGTTCGCCATCGTCAACTTTCAATTAAAAACGTAGGACGCGACTTCGAGATTTCTTATAAAAATCTGAGGTAAAGAGTTGCATTTGCTTTTTATTTTGTGTAAGTTCGCTCACCTTCCATTTACTGGTGCAACATGTGAAGGTATTAAGAAGGATTCAACATTTGTTAGAAAAAATTGTAATTAATCGGCTCAGAAGGTGAAATTACTCCATAAAGTGGAGGAAATAAAAGTTTGGAAAAAATATTTTAAGGTCATCGATCATCTTTCACCTGAAAGCTGATGTCCTAACCATTACGCCAGAGGGAGTGCTCCGACAAGCCTCTCCGTATTTTGCACTCAAATGGTATCGTTATTAACAGTGGTTTACTGACACTTTAGAAACTTACAGCCGTAACTTCTGCATTTCTACCAACAGACCGTAAATGTCCTTTCTCAAATTATTGTTTAAGATATCACCATTTGCACTGAAAATATTTCGGTGTACTACATTGTCACCTACATATAATGTATTCTCCATCGATAAAGAAGTACCCTGAATCTCCTCCATAATTGCAGACATAAATATGCAACAGCTCTTCCAATTGTGAGTTATTTATAGATTTGTTTAATTGTTAAATTAATTCAGAATGAAGTTCCTATTAGCAGGAGCGTCAGTACAAAAACACAGCTAGTGCCTGATCTAGCCATGATAGTACCTTGCAGTGCTCGTAAGGTAACGGGAAATTATATTATAGTTTTTTAGCGTAGCCGAAATAGCTCAGTTGGGAGAGCGTTAGACTGAAGATCTAAAGGTCCCTGGTTCGATCCCGGGTTTCGGCAGGAAAACTTTTGTTCTCTTAATTCCCTTTATTTAGATGTACTAAAGCAGGTTTGGATTTGCTCTACCAATACCAAAGCTATCAAAAACTTAAAAAGAAATTTGTAATGTATGTCAAATGAGCCTCATAAAAAGTACTTTTGGATATAAAGCATACACAAATTATTAAAAATTGTATTTTTGACAGTTCCTCAGCTACAGTTCATAACAGTGAAACGGCACATAGAACCATACTGACTACATCGGCAAACAATTATATTGAAGCAAGAGAGACTTCTATAGCTAACAATTACAGCGCAACGATCAATTAGAAAACCTATCTATAGATCACAAGTTAACTGAATATAAACATGGTTCTTGATGTTTAATTTGCAATATTTTTAAAATGAACATCCAGGTAAAGTATTTATACACGCGAGCCTTCAGTAGATATCACATAGAGTAAGCGCAAATAGACTATTAACATATTATACCTAGAGCTAGCTATTGTTGCAATATCGCATTTGTTTTACGAGAATCAAGAATTTTGTACTCATAACAGAAATGTTACTCCAGAAGTAATATTATGAATACGTATTTTCCCTACAACATTCCAGGTTGTAAAATTCTAACATATAATAGAGTAGGTTATGCAATTATATAATTAAACTGTTATAAATACTGTATATAAAACACCATCTAGAGGCAACATCATCTTTCGTCTGATAGAGGCAGAAAAAGAAATGTTTCCCAGAATGTTAAAAGTGTGAATAGTGTCGAGCTGTTCGTCATTCAATATGACTATAACATAGTTATTTGGTTGTATAAATTAAACAAATTAACAAAGAAATGCAATAGCTACCAAATATTATACGTATATGTGGATAAGGAACCCTCTATTGTGGGGAGGGATGTTTTAAGGACCCGTGAACTGTAGCTCCAATTGTTCTTTTATTTGGGTTTTTAATGTTTATCGATAATACAAGTAGGCAAGTCTGTTACCGATATGAATAACCACAAATATTACTAGAAAAAGAATATTGGGTCCTAAAATTACAATACATGAAGTTAATAGCAAACATCGCGAAACGATTAAACCTGAAAAAAAATAGCAGGAAATTATTTAATGAGGGTTTCGAAAATTTCTTAGTTGCAGAAAATTTTAGATGGTGTTCTTGCGTGAACTGATAGCGAATAGCAAGAAATAGTTTCCTCTACAGTTCGGCCGCTCTATCTCCGGCTCTGACATTTCTCGAGAGGGGGAAGCAGCCTATTGGGGAATTTCAGGCAGAGGAACAATGCGTATTTTAAATATTTCACCCGTTTGCATATTTCACGAACCAGTAGCCATATTATTATAATAGCGATAATAATTGGACTTAGGAACACTAAAAATCTGAATTCAGGCACGCAAAATATACCAAAGAAAGTCACCAGCGCAAGCAGCTAAAGCCACGTGGCTCAAACAAGTTTAAGCTGCAAACACGGTGTTGGGTTCGGAAGCCACGCCTTGCAGCGACAATGCTGATTGGCGCCAGCAGACAGTTTCAGCTTCCTGACCACAACACCGGGTGTACTACCAACAGATGCAGTTAGTGTGTGTGTGAAAGGTGTGAATGAAATATTCGAATAGAGTAGTGTTGTAATAAATATCTTGCTTGATAATGAAATTGTAAGTTGGATTTCAGTGTTTTAAAGCAAATATAGTACTATATTTTCATTCTAAAGATAATTTTGAGGATATGTTTTCAACTGCTCATTACTGTATGTTGGTACTATTAATCTTCCCCTTCCACCTCTTGCAGTCGAAAAACGTCAGAGCCGGAGATACAATGGCCGGACTGTAGAAGAAACTAAACTAATTCACCGTTAAGGAGATACGCCTGTACGGCATTGCCTTTCGAGAAATTTAAAAAATGTGTTCGACCGTGACAGGACTCGAACCTGCAATCTTCGGATCCGAAGTCCGACGCCTTATCCATTAGGCCACACGGTCAGATGAGAAATACGACATAATTATCAAGGTATAGCTAATGTTCTGAGAGGGCTGAAGTGCGAGAGGCAGAGAGAAGGACATACCTGCGCTTAGCATAAACCGGTATTGACACTATAACTGCTATATGCAGGTAGCTGTTACATTTTCAAGGGTAAGTAAGGTTCTTACACAGTGAATGAGCAGTGTCCACCAACTTCTCATCAATTCAAACTGATGTAACATTTTCAATGGATATTATAATTAGACATTATTTACATCAGTTTAAAGACAACAGTTAAACACCTATAAATTCTTTCTATTTCTAGAACATTTTTACAAACGTGCAAGTAAGTTAATGTAACTAATACCATGTAAAGGTATGATCTGGCATTACGGCGTCACTCAACATATAATATTAAATTTTGAATAGCAGTGAAGCTACGAGGTGAGGGTGTACTCGTGTTTGGACGGGGGTATATGCGTGAAGTTGGTTTCATGGACTTCATTGGGACGGACTATGGGTTCGGAGCTAGCAAAGAGCATGGTTCTTTGATTCCAGGAGTACGCAACAGACTGCTACGATTTTTTTTTTTTTTTTTTTTTTTTTGCATTTTCTTTATGCATCAGCACTTATTCTTCTTGCCTGGGTTTCACACACACACACACACACACACACACACACACACACACACACACACACACACACACACACTCTCTCTCTCTCTCTCTCTCTCTCTCTCTCTCTCTCACACACACACACGCGCGCACACACTCTCTCTCTCACACACACACACACACACGCACACTCTCTCTCTCTCTCACACACACACACACACACACACACACACACACACACGCGCGCGCGCGCGCGCGCATTTCTTGCACACATCGCTATGAACTCACCATCCTACCCCACTGTGTCCATCGACGTTCCAAACAAGAGTGCCTCCAGGTAGAGTATTCACTTGTCTCCTGGTTTTCCAGCTGGCGCTACCCCTTTCCTCTGGGGGTAATGACCAACCCTTGCCTTTGTTCGCCTAGCGGTACTTCTTCCTGTACACTTCCAAACTGAGTGTACTGTTTCAGAGGCAATTATATGTTATGTAGGATGGGAAATTAGACTCATGGCGCGATTTGGTGAAGATTAAGGTAAAATAGGCAAAGCACTTTTATACCACATACATATTAATGGAAATCACTGATAGGGACTGCGTAAGACCATTTGCTTTAGAGTTCAAAGCACTGTGAATTCAAACACAAGAAAATCTCTTGAATTGCATCTAGAAAATACGGATTTCAAAAGAAATCCTTTGAAACTAATTGTTTAGTATCTGTATGAGTGTTTCGTATAGAAATCGACAGTCTTAGGTTAAGACTTGAAATGATTCTGCAATAATAAATACATGCTTGACGACAAAACTTTCTGAAATTTCGTTGTATATACCTAAACGTCCTCCAAGCAGTAAGTATACATATTATAGATACAGTGAATGCGATTCTGCAGTGAGAATGCATCACGTCTTTGTAATACTCACTACATTCGTATTTAGGAATACGTATAAACGTTTTTCTGAAGGAAAAAAGCAACCTTTTCTTGGGTTTGTTTCATTATGTCAATAAGGCATTCCAATAATTCCGTTCGAAATTACGTTACGAAAATTTCCAGTGACACTCTGTTGTAAAGGAACATACGCACCGGTAGAATTCGAAGCTTCCACATGAAATTAGATATCTGGTTGTACACGGAAACCACTCGGCATAAACAATAAGACCCCCCCCCCCCATGTTTTGCAAAACTTCTTAATGTGATGATAGTATTCAGTGTTATATATGAACAGCACAATTTTTCCCGCCTCGGTAGCGTAGATTATAGCGTGTAGGCCTCAAGTTAAACAGTTCCTGAGTTCCAATCTCCGTCAGGATAAGGCTTTTTCCGGAGTTTTCCCTTATCCTTAAGGACAATTGTCGGGCGAATCTAAGCTCTATGGACCCCGGACTCATTTGAGGATCATTTCACCAATTTCATCGTCCGATATGACTTGGACCTTGGAGGACGTAAACTACAAAAAAAAAAACAAAAAAAAAAAAAACGTTATTTTGTATGAATAAATATTCAATATCATACCAAACCAACAAATAAACATACTTTCTTTGAGTGCATGATATGTAGTATTCTCGGTTATTCGCGTTAATATATTTCTCTCTACTCTTAGCTGAATTACTACTAATTGCAGTGTATCCTTCCACGGGACAAGAATTTCGAGTAAAATATGTGGTGAAGAGGTGAGTCCTAACTGCGGAGCTCAAATTGGAAGTTCCTAAATGAGAAAATATCGAGAAATGTTTTCTTGTAGATTACATTGTCTGGAATGTTGTCACTGTTGATCGGTTGTGTTTTCTACCACCCAGCAGTGAAGAAGACGTGGACAGGAACAGCTTTAAACATTTATTAAGTAGAGTAAGTATGGGACTATAAACTCAGTGCAAAATTCTTCGAAAAAGAAATATTCTTCCTTTATTGATGTATAATGGACCTCGTTAAATATATACAACATAATTTTAACTTTTATACGCAAATATATAATATTAAGTTACACAGATGTTAAAACGGACAAGGTATATAAAAATGTATGTGTTATTTCTAAGGATATAGTTACTGTCTTGGAAGTAGTAATTGTAATTGCAAGAGTGGCTATACTTCATTTTAGCATAATAGGGGCACGTTTATTTCTTATGAACTTCCATTATATTGGTTGCTACATAATAACAACGGGCGTTGAACGCAACCGCCCCCCCCCCCCCGCCATTCGGATACAGCGATTAACTTAATCCGCGCAACTAAACCTTTGGCAAATATAAAATTCCCAGAAACGACAGTTTGCAGTCTCACAAGACAGTTGTTCTTAAACTGTGGATCATTACTTGGAAGGTTTATTGTGCATCGAGGGACGTCTATTGACCTTACAGATTGTAAAGAAGAAAAAAACACATTTCGTATCAGGATCCGTCACATCTCAAACGAGAGTATAGAAGCTAACCTTCACTTCCTCTGGTAGCTCAGTTGGTAGAGCGGTGGACTGTAGTGGGTCATGTATTCAGTAATCCATAGGTCGCTGGTTCAAATCCGGCCCGGAGAAATTCTTTTATGCATTCATTATGCGTGTGTATTTCGCCTTCAGTTATTAAATTGTAAAGTTTTAGCTGTCTACGAAATCTGTTTTAAAGCTTCATTCATTGTCGCAATATTTCATTAAACTACATCGCCACCTGCTTTATGAAACAGTTACAAACTGATAAATATTAAACTAGGAGCGAGGGATGCTTTTGGCGAAACTTTTAATTTAAACGAAGGAAATCCTTATACTTCATTTTCTCACGACTTTCTGTACTTCCTACTGTCGTTTACCTTTTCTCTCGCTTGTAAAATACGCTTACAAAACCTCATTCTTTTATTTATTCATTATGCTAATTCAAATAAATATATATTTGTCGATATGTTTTCATTACACATTAAGAGGGGGCACGGGATGGGGAATGCGAAGCATTGCAGAAGAGACGTCTTCCAGCATACGTGTAATACGTGATGCCTCCTCACATCAGCTTTAGAATTTATGGGAAATTTGTGTACGTTCTTCTCAAGTATAGATTCCCAATCGAATTGATGTCGGGACACTGTGGGGGAAGATTCGTAAATTTAGGACAGTTGTACAACCATAGCGTTACATAATGGGTCGTATGTTTTGGGTCATTGTCCTTACGTTAACTATAAAGGTTAACTATAAAGCCCGGGCCGTAAAGTTCTTACATGGCATAAGTCGCCATTGAGATAGTTGTCTCATGTGTTTACGAGAGCGGTTAGAGCGGCTGGACGGCAAACAGAAGATCGGTGGTTAAAATCCCGGGTATGGCATTGAATTTTTCAGTCTGACTCTACCTTTCCATTTAAAAGTCTCTTATTCCCATATTATCTACATTTTTCTTCACGTTATCTTATAAAATCTGAAGATACTGGCCAAATTGATGTGTCCATCTATAAAAACTACCTCACCTGCTCCTTCAACCGACATATAGCCCCTAACCATAACATGTCCCCATGTTTTACTGTCGCCTGCATATTTCTTTCTTCAAATTGTTTATTGGGCTGTCTCCGAACTATAATTCGCCCATCTGAGTCAGAAATGTTTAATTCAGACTCGCCGCAGAAAATGACTGTTTTCCACCAATCCATGTCTTTGCTGAGGTGCTCCGTACAAATCTTTGCCGCCTGATCCTATTAATTTTCTTGAAATTGGGCTTTTTCCTTTCAGTTCGTCCATAATAATGTCCTCTGTATAATATTCTTCGGATTGTGATCCTCTGATCACCTTGCACTGATCCTCTTTCCAAACGCACTCGCAGCCTCAACAGCAAAAGCAGTTGCAGTAAGTGGATTATTTTTTCTTTGCTTATTAGTGTCCTCTCTATTTTCCTATTAAAAATGTTCGGGCGACCGGTTTGTGGCAAATTTTCAATCCTATTTTCAAAGTGATATCGGCAGATAATGTCGTTAACGGTACTTTTCTTCATGTTCAACGAATCTGCTGTTTGTTGACATGCTTTTCCCTTTTCATGATGGAATATTACTATTATTTGTCATTGCTCAAATGTACTGTTCTTTCCCCTGCGCCCTATTTCACTCTGGAATGTTTGCGTCTGCTTTCTGCGAGATTACAGTAGAGACGATAGTTCTGTGCCGCTGACCTACTTTCTTCGCGCACTGGAGAGTCTATGCCCAAGCGGCACTTACAAATTCTACTGGCGCTAGAAGATGGAAGTCGATGCAGTACGGCCGTATTTCACAGACTCGTCTTTACTAAAACGCATACCTTAAGATATATGAGCACTTGTTCATCTTAGCCACAGAGAAAAAACAGATCTTTACCGTTTTACTACTTGGCTTTCACAAATGTTTTAATTTACAGAACAACAATCTGGGGTGATGCCTTTGTGGCTTGTAGCGCATGGAAGTAAGTTTTCCGGTTCTCGTATAAAGATATGTTTCATCTTCATAAGTAATCGGCCTTCCTTCGTCTCTAAATCTTTTTATGGCACGTAAATGTGACACGCGCCAATTTCATATATACCTTTCCTATAACAATACCTTGTTGTTGCTGGTTTTCTTCTACGTGAAACCTATGCCACTTAAGATAGTCTTTAAACTAGTGGTTTGTCCTGTAAAGTTAATGGAATCTTGAAGTATCAGGAGCCTCAAATTTTGACAGTGGGCACAGTTTTAGCCAGAATATACAAATTATAAATTGTTTGGCGAATTACACACCTATCAAAGTCATCATTGACAGTGATTCTTTCTGATACTCGATGTATTTTCCAGATGTTTCCAAGGAAGTCTCTTGTTCATCACACTTCTCTCCTTCTTTAATTATTTTACGAAGTCTTCCCTCAGAAAATTTTGTAGCTGCACTCACCCTCTCTTGTTTT
This sequence comes from Mantis religiosa, assembly GCA_030765055.1. NCBI lineage: Eukaryota > Metazoa > Arthropoda > Insecta > Mantodea > Mantidae > Mantis > Mantis religiosa. Next base: position 57,575,893 of record CM060956.1, read on the forward strand.
TATTACCATATCGCGGGAAGCTGCTTCCCATTTCAGAAGGGAGAACATATTAATAACTTCACGTGTTTGGCTGTGAAGTGCTTTTCCACCAAGTTTGCTTTGAATTGGAGGCATTTTAGTCTAAATAAGGAAATATATACATCCGCATACACATACACACAGGCAAAACACTAATCATCAATGGGATTAATAATCACAATTATTAAAACTTTAAAATCTTAACGTGCCGGCACCGAAGCGTTAGAAGATAGATGTTACCCAGTCAATCCTCTCCACGGTACTGGCCATTTCAGTGAACTGCGCATGACCGAGAGTGCAGACTCGGCAAATGGATTCCAAACGACTGTGCACACGGTCTTCACCGGCACAGAACTGTCGTCCCTACTGTAAGGTGCTGATTAAGACCTCCCCGCAAGCATATAACAGGTACAAAGCAGGCATTGAGTTGTCAACCATCCCTTGTCCGAAAAATATTGACGAACAAATTTTCGTATCTCAACCAAGTAGCAGGTATTGCGCATTTTTAAAATAATTTAAAAATCACAACTGGTTTACTGCGGAACCCGAAGTGCATAGAATTAAGAGTTCAGTAATTTTGAATTGTTTAACAACTTTTCCTTTAAAAACAAGCATGTTACATGTACAGACCACCTTGTCCAAAAATTATGATAGTCACTCTAGTTATACTACGAGTCTTGCAGTGGTGCCCTATTTATAGATTTATTTCAATTGTTAAACTAATTCAGAATTAGGTTCCCTATTAGCAGGAGTGGCTGCCATAAACACAGTCCCTGGCGTTGCTATGATAGTAACCTGCAATGCTCTAATGGGAGCTGGAAAATATCTTCTTAGAACACTTAAATACCACGTCTAAATAGCTCAGTTGGGAGAGCGTTAGACTGAAGATCTAAAGGTCCCTGGTTCGATCCGTGGTTTCGGCATGCAAAACTTTTGTTTCCTTTATTTTTTTCTATAAATTCCAAACCTGTTCAAAAATTTAGAAAAAGTCTGTAATATATGTCAAATGAGAAGAATATATTTAGATTTTCGAAAAGGTCTTATCTGACAGAAAATTGTAGATGGTCTTCTTGCGTGAACTGGTATCGATCACCAAGAAATAATTTACTCTAACTGAAAACTATGCTTAAAGTAATTCGTCGATATAGAGATACGTCTGTAAGGCATTGATATCCTAAAGGTATAGTCCCTTTAGCGAATATTAAAAAATATGTTCGACCGTGACAGGACTCGAACCTGCAATCTTCGGATCCGAAGACCGACGCCTTATCCATTAGGCCACACGGTCACTTGAAACAATTCTTACAGGGTTGAAGTACGTGATAGACAGCGGCATTGTGAGGGGAGGGTGTTTAGAAGGGCGAGAGGGATGATAAACCTAACTGCCTGTGCTTATTACAGACAGGTTTTTACTCTATAGCAGGTGTACACAAATAGGTTTTGTATTTCAAGCGTACGTTTTAAATATGGGTTTATACAGTGACATCCATCAAGGTTTCATAAATTCAGAGTTTTGTAAATCTGTTTGCATTTTCAGTGCAGGCATAATTAACCAGATTAGTTACATCAGGTTAAACAGTACAAGTAGTTTAATGTAAGTAATTCTATCCGTATCTGATTTAACATTACGGTATCAGTGACCTTAAAACATTAAAATATGAATAGCACCCCAGGCAGCGCTGTGGCCGATCGGTTAGACCGCTTGACTCTCATCAAGGCGGCCCGGGTACGATCCTAAGCGACCACATGTAGCATTTATGATGGACAACACGACTCTGGGGCAGGCTTTCTCCGGAATCTCCAGTTTCTCCCACCAGTATTCCACCATAGCTCCTTTATCATCTTTTGTTTCATCCATTTCGCCCTCATTCCATTGTTGTACTTCTCTCACTCTCATTTCAGAGAGTGCATGATCACCCACCCTGGATTTCTCTATCTAATCCAGAGTTAAGTTCCTCAACCCGACGCCTGATGGCATAAGGGGTAGGGTAACAAGAATAAACTAACACGACCACAGTGATATAACTAGGCAAGTTAAGGAAAAAGAAGAAGAATACTCAAGCTATGAAAGGAAACATAGAGTTGTGATTGGAATTTAATTACGGAGGTTATTCGGTACATAGATAACCATGTTGGGCCCATTGGTCCTATGCCCCCAAGTGGGAAAAGAGATGGTGAGTACGTATATCTTTCTCTTTCTACAAACCAGGGACCATGTTAAATCTCGTGCAGTGTACGTTTCCACGAGCCAACAATGCCTAATAAAAGATATGGTGAATAGGTCATTCTATTCATGACAAACAGTTCGATGAACATGCCCTCGTCCTAGTTGTCAAGATGATGTATTGAACATTTATCAATGCCGAAAATAACAGCAAAGGTTTTCCTGTAGATTGCAGTGTCCTTTGGAGCTTTCGAAGGATGATTCTGATTAAAAATGATCCACTGAAATCTAAAAATACTTGAAAGTTCAGTAATGGGAATAAAGAATTATAGACGTACAAATAAGTTTTACCACAAAATGAATATTTTATTTTGAAATGGACTAATAATCGATCGTATTTTCCACTTTACTGTTCATGTTTTACATACAGTGCAGCTAGAAAACAAAATATTGGGGTACTAATTTAAATAAACGCATTCAGGTGAATTTGTTTCAGCACTCATAATAATAAGGGTTGAGCATCAACTGAGCAATAACGCTTGGAAAAAGGCCTTGGCAATTTGGTAACCTGGTTTTTGCAAGTTAAAATATTTAAGTTATGTCGACCGTTGCTACATACTCTCGATATAGCAGTTCTTCTGAAAAAAGCAAAAACCTATGCCAAAAATGTACTTTAAATAATCACCATGTACCAGTTTACTTCACAGTGCCATCGACAATTAATGTTATTGCTAGAAAGACATGTCAGCATCGGTGGTTCAGTGGTAGAATGCTCGCCTGCCACGCGGGAGACCCGGGTTCGATTCCCGGACGATGCAGTCTTCTTTTTCTCTATCACAGCACATGCTCCCAGGCTTTATATGATATAAAAGTTTTAAAACGCCCTTCTCTAATCGAAATTAATTGTTCTTTCACACTGGCCGTGTGTAGGATAAAGTCTGGAAACGGACTTGCCGGGATTTGAACCACGTATCTTCAGGTCTCCGTCCAACCCTCAAACCATTGAGCTACTATGGCCAACGTGCCGACATGACATAAAATTCTCCAACTGACTCGTGTTTTTCCCGGTAAACCAATAGGAGTTCTCATAAACACATGAGACAACTACCTTAATGGTGACTTAGAACATGTAAGTAATTTAAGGCCCGGGCTTTATAGTTAACCACTATTAGGTCGATTAATGGAAATTAATTGTTCTTTCACACTAGCCGTGTGTATGCTAAAGTGTGGCAACGTACAGTTAGACTGAAAAATGTTGTTTACCAGGAAAAATACGAGTCAGTTGGAGAATTTAATGTCATATCGGCTCGTTGGCCATAATGGCTCAAGGGTTAGAGTGGTTCAAATCCCGGCTGTGGCATTGAATTTTTCAGTCTAACTCCACGTTTCCACGCTTTAGCCTACACACGGCCAGTGTGAAAGAACAATTAGTTTCCATTAATTGACCTAATTGTTTTTAACTATAAAGCCCGGGCCTTAAAGTACTTACATGTTGTAAGTCCCCATTAAGGTAGTTGTCTCATGTGTTTATGAGAACTCCTAAGTGGTTTATCGGGAGAAACACGAGTCAGTTGGAGAATTTAATGTCATATCGGCACTTTGGCCATAGTAGCTCAGTGGTTAGAGGGTTGGACGGAGACCTGAAAATCCGTGCTTCAAATCCCGGCTATGGCATTGAATTCTTCAGTCTGCCTCCACGTTTCCATACTTTAGCCTACACACGGCCAGTGTGAAAAAACAATTAATTTACATTAATTGTACTTAATAGTGGTTAAGTATAAAGCCCGGGCCTTAAAGTACTTACACGTTTTAAGTCGCCATTAAGGTAGTTGTCTCATGAGTTTATGAGAACTCCTAAGTGGTTTACCGGGAAAAATATGAGTCAGTTGTAGAACATAATGTCATATCGGCACGTTGGCCATAGTAGTTCAATGGTAAGAGCTGTTGGACCGAGATCTGAAGATCCGTGGTTCAAATCCCGGCCATGACATTGAATTTCTCAGTCTGAATATACGTTTCCACATCCTTCTCTAAATATGAATTACCGGAACTGCTATAAAGTCTATCAGAGCAACGCAATAAGTTCAATGGCTGAAGAGAACAAAGAATATTTGTTATGATTATCTCAGAACCAATAAAGAAAAGCAAGTAAGAAATTAGAAGCAAAAAACGTCAGATAAACTAAAGCTTTCATTAGAATTTTCAATTCTTCCAGTAAATAGAATGCTAAATGTATCAGATTCAATTAGCTTAATAGCCAGTCTACTCTCTAACAGTACATTCAAGTTCTAGTATGACTATAGCGCAGAAGAAGAACTTAAAACATACTTATCTTCCACTGTAAAGGGAATCTTAACTTGTCGCCGAACTAACTCAATTGTGAGAGCATTAGACTGAAGATTTATGGCCCCTGGTTCCGAAGGAGAAAGCTCTTATTTCGTTTACTTACATGCTTAGGAAATGTACTAGAATAGGTAATGAATTTGTTTACAGATTCCAAATTCCGTCAATAATTTTGATGCAATGTAAACGTTATGCAAATTGAGGCTCTAAAATAGGCATTTCGGAAGTAAACCACACACTCAAATTTGAAAATGCTGTATCTGACAGTTCCACAGCTACAGTTTATATTGGTGGAATACATAGTGTTAACACACAGCGCAAAAAATGTTAGTGGCTATCCTTTCATCCAACTATACTGAAACAAAAGAAACGTTTATAGCAGGTGGTTTATTTACAACTAAAATGGCAGTAGATCTACTGACCTGGACGTTAGGGCACTTAGTCACATTGCTTTGGGTCAGGCTTGAACTCGTCTTATATGCTTCGACGGGTTTGTAAGATCAGTCTAGCCTGTTTTAATAACATAACTTTGTATATATTTTATATTAATTATCAAGAAGTTATTATAATTATAATATCAGACTCTGAAACGACAAAATATGACGTTAAAGTGGAATATGGCTTTATAATTTTAAACTTGAGAATTGTTTAAAGTATCACTAATGTTCTTCAAAATGTGTCAGCTTGGGGAACATCGAAAAAGGTCTCAGAACGTAAAGTGACCATTAATAATTAATTTAATGCAATTTAGTTCGTAGATTTCACGCACTTGTAAACGATTTATTCGTTATCGCGTTTGAATTTAAGGAAAATTGTTGCCTTAGGATATATGAAAAAAGTAACTTCGACCGTGACAGGATTCGAACCTGCAATCTTCGGATCCGAAGTCCGACGCCTTATCCATTAGGCCACACGGTCACTTGGTATGTCTACTGTTTTTGAAAGCATGATCTTGAGGGCACATCACGTTCTGAGGTACATGTGAGAGAGATAGAGAGAGATACAGAAGCTAAATATCTTTGTGTAAAACAGGCAGTTTTGGACGCCATAGCGGCGTATATGCATTCAGGTCTTACACTTTCGGGGGACTAATTTTATTCAGGGATTTGCACGCTAATCAATGGCAACCGTCACTAAATTTTCATTAAATCAAAGTTATAGTTAGTTAGTTACTAACGCTCCCCACATGGCAACCTTGGCCTTCGGGGTAACCTCACCCCACCAAGCGATGACCGGACCCATTTCTCAGGTGGAGGCACCCAGAGGGCGGTGTCCATTACCTCCGATGATAGGGTGATAGTGAAGATGGCGGTGAGGTGAGAGGACCTACAGTTTCTACCGTGGACTCCGAACCACGTTGGGCATAGGGGATACTTCACATGTGCTAGACAGAGGTGAAGGCGTGGATAGGGCCGACTTAAAATCGCCAACCCCAGATCCGGGAATCGAACTCGGGACCCTTAGAACGGGAGCCGCGAAGGAAACCACCGCGCTACCCCGGCGCCCAATCAAAGTTATATAAAAATGAAGAAGCTGTTTAGAACCGTTGGTAGATATCATTTACCAATAACAATTACATCAGGCATATAAACACATAGAAATTACTAGCATTTACACAACTTTTTGCATAATTTCAAGTGATTTCATGTAACCACGCACATATACTTAGATCTGGGTTTATAGAGTTACTGAATCGAAAATATCAATATTTGAGTTATATGAAATGAAAGTTATAATATATGAAATCACTTTACCGTTGTCGACCAGTCCTAACGCTTTAATTACCTCCCCTAGTCATCCTCTTTTACCTTAGTAATTGATTCTTGATGTCTCCAGCCTTTCTTTTCTTAGAAAAGAGGACCACGCATTTCTTTAGCCCTTCAATTTTGATGAGGGAATTTACAGACATTCATGTTATTTAAAACATACTATTAAATGCAGTAGGAAAGCACACATTAATGAGTATAGCAGAAAATATGGGACATTTGAGTTTTATTAATGATATTCAACTACGAACACTTACTATGTTTGCTGCGAACCTGTTTACGTAAATGGATAATATACTAACAAGAGACTAAATGCACCTACAGTGTGGCGAGTGACATTTGACAAGAACTCAGGTTGATTGCAATAGCTCTAGCTGTACCAACCACAAATTGCACTTCTAGCTGGGAGCCATCATGTAGAGGTTCATGGAAGCGTATGCCTTTGGAATGAACAGTTCGCTGCATCATATCAGTGATCCCATAAAATGCAAATTCAACAGCATATGTCTTTTAAGAAGATAATATTCTTGTATGTCCCACAGATACTAAGAACCACACATAAAACAAATAGGTTATCTTTTGAAGACGCGACATCCTAAGTCTATCAGGGTAACATTACATAACTCAGAACAGCAAAACTAAAATATACATTTTCTTTACAACGTGTTAAATTAACGTCACCGAATTTCCTTATCCAAAGATGTCTCTTTGGGCGTTTCCTAGGACCGCTAGCTGAAGGATGGGAAGGATAACTACATTTCTGGAATTTTTTCTCCCTATTTTTAATATATCTTCTCTTTTAACTTCACCTTCCACCCTGGTCGGCTATTTCTGGGTTCTCAGGGTTCGAGCTCGTGTGGCAGGGAATTTGCTTAGTGTAAATCTTCATCCTCCACATCTGGGACGTTCTCCTGAATCCGGGCTCCAGAGGGGGAGTCGATTTCTTGAGCCGCCAGCAGGAAATTTGAATCTTTAATTGTTGGGAACCATTCCCTTTATTGTCTTCTCTTCTCAGGTCTAACTATCCATAGCATCGTCTCACCTCAGCGCTTCCTCCAGGTACACAGGAGCATAGGTACAAAATAAATAGATCAAGGTGCATAAAGTCTATGCCAAATTCAAGAGGTCCCGACCACGAATCTCACTTAGGGTATGTTACCCCATTAGGGTTCTGCCGAGATGTTTCCTTGCGCTGAAAAGTTGAATGTCGGGTGGCTTTAATTTCTATCGACTTCTTTCAGCATCACTTCATTCATTCATCGTCGATAAGAAGTTCCCGTTAAAAGACGTTAATCTACGAGGGCTGTTCAATAAGAAATAATCATAATTTTTTTACCGCCATAATTTTTTGCACTAAATTCAATCTTATTATATTCTGTTAGCTTAATGTGTAACAAACATGCCGCAGTAGTTTCATTGTTGGTACTCTTGGTTCCCGCCTGTGAGAACCAGGCAAGTTCAGACATGTTCAATATCACCTACCACTGTAATGGAGGTAACACGTAGTTAAAGTTGATATGAGAGTAAGATCCGGAGTTGCTTTCAAACGTAATCACTGCTGATGAAACTTGGCTGCATCATTGTCATCCTGAGAGCAAACAGCAAAGCTCAATGTGGAAATCTGCTTCATCACCAACCCCCCAAAATGTAAGAGTGCTGCTTGTGCTGTGAAAGTTATGGTCATCTCATTCTTTGGTATTTATGGAATGTTTTATGAGCATGTTGTACCTGCACACACATCAGTAACTGGACAGTGCTACAGCGATGTCCTGAAAACATTACAAGTCCATATCAGGCGCAAAAGACCACATTTCCGTGAAGCAGGCTGGATGCTGCACCACGATAATGCGCGACCGCATATTGCCAATGTTGTTGCTGAATATCTTACAAAAATCAACGTGAAGTGCATCCCTCACCCTCACTATAGTCCGGATTTAGCGTCATGTGACTTTTTTCTATTCCCTAACTTGAAGAAACGCTTTCGTGGGAGGCATTATCCATCATCAAAAGCAGTGGTGAAGGCTGCGGAGGTGATTTTGAAGGATCTCTCAAAAAATGGTTTCCAGCATGTCTTTGAAGACTGACAGAAACGCTGGGACAAGTGCATCGCATTCAGGGGAGACTATTTTGAGAAGGACCATCAAAATTATGAGGATGAATAAAGGCACGTTGTCAAAAAAGAGTGATCATTCTTTATTGAACAGCCCTCGTATTAAGAAATTTTTCCCTATTATTGTTATTATATTTATTATTATTATTATTATTATTATTATTATTATTATTATTATTATTATTATTATTATTATTATTATTATTATTATTATTATTATTATTATTATTATTATTATTATTATTATTATTATTATTATTATTATTATTATTATTATTATTATTATTATTATTATTATTATTATTATTATTATTATTATTATTATTATTATTATTATTATTATTATTATTATTATTATTATTATTATTATTATTATTATTATTATTATTATTATTATTTTCTTTTTTTTTAATTTTTTTTTTTTTTTAATGCGTAAAAACGAACTTCAGTATATCAGCAGGTAAGACTAAATGCCAGCTTCCAGTAACAAACAGCACGGAATGATTTACTAATAACCGTGCGCTCTTGTAATGAGCGTTCTTCAAACGCAAATCCGAAGAGTTAAAACTTGATCTACTTACCTATAACGTATTTATCACTCTTATTACGTATATTTACCCTTTCTTAAAATATATGTACAAGCACGTTTTAGCGCGTGAAATGTCCACCTCTCTAGGAAGACAGAAACTGTCGCTTACAACTAAATTACTTTTACACTTAGAATAGCATATACCTCTGTCCATGTTTACACTCGATTAAACTTATGTGCAATGTTTATTCATTAACATTTGACATCAATATTATATTAGTTTGAAGTAATTAAGGTTGCTAGTTAAAATCTTAATGTGAATGTCTCATTTCTCATTAGTTATAACTATTATAATGCGGATATGTGCTGTACGTACTAGAAACTATATTTAGAGTTTAAGGTTTTAAAGTGAATAAAATAGTAAGTGTAACCTGGAGCCCCCCCCCCCCCTACAGATGAGTTATTTTATACTGAATTAAAAATCATAATAGACCAAGTTTGGATTACCAACATCGATTCCATAAATTTTGTACATTATTTATTCCACTTAAGTGGTGTTACAAAAAGAATGTTTTTTAAATCGTATCTGTAATCCAAATTATAGTTGTCTAGCAGTAGTCAATATATGTTCATCATAGGTATCGGCGATTCTGGCCTTAAATTGCATCTGTACTTGTTTTATACTTGCAGCTAACATATAACAGTTAAACCCCTTACTACCAGTGAAAAGAGGAAAATATATACTGCATCGGCCGGGAATCGAACCCGGGCCGCCCGCGTGGCAGGCGAGCATTCTACCACTGAACCACCGATGCTCATGTAGACAAGGAGTTCTATACAGCTTAATTAGTTTTTAAAAGTAAGCATAAAGGTACTTCAAATCCATTTTGCTTGTTGCAAGACAAGCTTGGCTTAAATATGACCACAGCAACTTTTGCTAATAGATATCTGTTTGAAAAGCTTATCAAACGAGCACAGTAGTGAAGAACCGTTGTATCCTGATTATAGTAGCCATGAGAAAGTATCATCTCTTAATATCGCACTACTTTCTCACCCGTCATCCTGCAAGTTATCTTGCAGCAATCGGCCAGGCCGTTTACTTGGATATGCTGCGTGACCCTCTACTCACCAATGTTCTCATCTGCTAAACATAACAAATACCAATGGACACGCTGTTCACAATTTTCTCTCGTAATATAGGTAGTAAAATCACGTTCTTTTGTTTTCCCCGCCATTGATTCCATCATCTGCATCATCATATTTCCTTCCATCATTTCGCTGTTATTTCATATTGTTTCCTTACTCCTTCTCATACCAGGTTTCAGGCCGATCACACATCATGTATAATATCTTTGATCCAAATTTCATTGCTTGCCGACAGGCAGGTGCTAATTTTTAAGTCCTGGGAGGTGGCGAAAATAAACAATGAAAAAGGAAGCTATAATGCAGCCAAGAAAGTATGTTATTGTTGCTATAGCTTGTGTTACCATTTTCTCGAGCTCTCTTTTGACCTTTCTTTTTCTTATAGCAATTTACTGGTTCTGAAGTGGAATACAGATAGTTATTCCTTTAGTTTTTTTTTTGGGGGGGAGAGGTTATTGCAATGTCCTTGCATATATTGTCGTTTGCTTCTACTTATTGTATGGCACGCCTTTGTTGTAATGTCTTCATCTACAAAGAAGTGGTTTGACCTAAAAATTGTAGACATAAATAAGCATTTGTGACATATTTAAACAATCATATCAAATGCTAAATTAGTCCAAAGTCAGTCTCCCTGATCGAAACTGCTAGTCTACTGTGCGACCTAGAGCGCCGTACATACATAAACACAGCCAGGTCCTGACCTCGCCCTAATGCTAACTTAGGTAATCAGTCTTTCAACAGGAGTGTCCTATCTTTGAACTTAAATAAAACACAATCTATACATGATAGAGGTTTATTTATTTTTTATTTTGGAACATAATGTCATGACGTGTGGAAGAGAATATCAGTTAAGTGACCGCCGTGACTTCGTTGGGTTGCGCGTATACGGTGGACCCAATTTTCAATGACCAATGTTAGTCATAAGAACAGTTACTGTTTCTGGTTTGCTGTCATAAACTCGAGATTTAACATAACCCCATGAGAAGTAATCCAACGGCATTAAATCGCATTATCTCAGGGGCCAGTCAACCACGTCACCACGGGAAATGATGAAACCTTTGAATTTCTCCCTCAAAAGATCTATTGTTAAAGACCAGTGGCACCACCTTCCTGGAAGCCAATGTTTCTTAGATCTATACCTTCCAATCGACGCCAAAAATAGTCCCTTTTAAGAGTCGGTATCTTTCTCCATTGACAGAGCTTCTCCATCTTCGTCTTGGAAAAAATATGGATCAATAATTACACCATACCAAAATCCGCACCACACAGTAGTTTTCGGGAATGAAGTGGTCGTTTTTGAATCTGCATTGGATTGTGATTCCTTCAATACTGGCAAATTTATTTCTTAACAAAACCACCCATCAAAAGTGAGCTTCGTCGCTGAAGAACATTTTTCGGCAAAATCCGGTCCAGCTTCCAATTCTCCATAGCCCAGTCAGTGAATACATGGCAAAACCTATGGTCGTTGTGCTTTAGTTATTGAGTTAGCAGCATTTTGTAAGCGTGCAACTTCAAGCCCAAATGCAGAATTCGCCAAGTTGTGGTGGGCGAAAGCCCCAGTGCTTGCACTCGATGAGCGACTGATTTGTTTCCGCTATCGCATACACTGTCGCGAACGGCGCCTATATCTACTTTGGGGCGCTTACGTCGTTTATGTGCAAGCGTTCTTTGATCGCTGACAGAAAAAAACTTCTTTGAAATTTATCGATCAAACGCCGAGCCGTTCTATCGCAATGACGATAGTGCACACCCTAAGCTTCATTCAATACAGGGAAGTTTTCGCGAACAGATGATACATTTTGATAATACATTTTTACAATTTTTTCGTAGCTGAATGCTGTGACAATCCATGGCTATTTGTCGATGATCAAAATGACTGCTGTAACTCACTAATAATGACAGCTATCACATTTTAGACACCACACTTCTTGATGGATCCTTTACATGCTCATATGGGCTCATATCTATATATTCTAATAGAATCGCTAAATTTGGTACATGTGGGGATTAGGTTAGGACAAGGAAGAGCATTTAATGCCCTTCTATTTGCTGATAATTTAGTTTTAAATTTCGACAGGGAAGATGGATTAGAGAAGGCAATATATATTAAAGGAAATTTAAAAGAAATACGATATGGTAATATTAAAGGCAAAAGCAAAAGGAACTGAATTCTAAGGAAGAAATCCAACAATAAAAAAATTTATAAATATATTAGAGTAGCTGTCCTATTTTCAATATTTGGCTGCGATGTAATTTACGAATTAGATCAAGACATAAGAAATAAGTACAAAAATTGGTAGCAATTAATAGAACAGTTATGAGAACGCTTAAGAATAAAGTAAGAAAAGAAACACAAATAACTCTGTGTAACGTAATGGCAATACCAATGCTGACTTATGGGACTAAGGCATGCACCCTAAGGAAAAAGGAGAAACGTAGGATATAAGTAGCCGGGATGAGATACTTCAGATCAGTTTAGGGAATTACAAGAGAAAACCATATTAGAAATGAAGTAATTTTAGAAGAATTACGGGAGCAACCATTAATAGAGCAAATAAAAAGATACTGAAACAAATGCATTGAACACCTTCATCTAATAACAGAAGAAGGAATACCAAAACAAGCTCTTAATTACTTAGAGGACCAAGGTTATAGGACGTCCCCAGAAAATATGGCTAAAAGAATTATGAGAATGGAAGAGGTTAATGCCTAATCCGTGAGAAGAGAAGGAGAAGAAGAAGTAGAAGAAGAAGAAGATGATGATGATGATGAGTTAGTTAGTTACTAACACTCCCCACATGGCAACCTTGGCCTTCGGGGTAACCTCACCCCACCAAGTGATGACCGGACCCATTTCTCAGGTGGAGGCACCCAGAGGGCGGTGTCCATTACCTCCGATGATAGGGTGATAGTGAAGATGGCGGTGAGGTGAGAGGACCTACAGTTTTTACCGTGGACTCCGAACCACGTTGGGCATAGGGGATACTTCACGTGTGCTAGACAGAGGTGAAGGCGTGGATAGGGCCGACTTAAAATCGCCAACCCCAGAGCCGGGAATCGAACTCGGGACCCTTAGAACGGGAGCCGCGAACGAAACCACCGCGCTACCCCGGCGCCCATGATGATGATGAATCACACATTCCAAGTCATATGACTGGCTAATGTATTTGGACATGCTAAGCACAAGCAGTCGTGCCCGAGTGGTTAAGGCGTCTAGAGGTACTAGACTAGAAATCAGATACCCTCTGGGAGTGTAGGTTCGAGTCCTACCGACTGCGTGAATATGAAGGGCAAAAATATCTCAAGCTGACCTTCTTTAGTAACATGTGTCGCTATATTTTATTTTTCAAAAAAAAAAAAAAAAAAAAGATTTCGTGTGCTCTTTATTATAATACGTACATGTGTAAAATTTCACATTTTTAATCAACTGTACATCTCGATTTTCGAAGCATTACTATGCATTTCTTCTGATCCTAACTGAATCACTGACTGATAAACCTTAAGAGGACTTTCTAAATGAAAAATATAGATCTCGTTAAACACATAATTTACCTTACCTCAGAGATATTTGTTTACGTGTATAAGACATGTTTTAAACTGTGCCATTTAAAGTTGGTATATAGCGACTACGTTATAAAGATTTGTATTGTTTTCTTTGTTTTTCAATTGCTTCGCTATTCCTGTCTCAATTATAATGTCTAACGAAATTATTTCGTCAAATATTTATAGAAATTAGTATAAGTTAAATAAAAGAATGATCTTTTTAAAGAATATTTTGCGGAAGAGATAAAAAGTTAATTATAGTAGGTAGAGAAAGACTGAAGAAAGTATTATGTAAGGCTCTTTTGCTTTTCAAATTAGAAGTTTCACTAAAATAATTCTTCATTGGGATATTCAATATCTGTTTGATCTTACAAGTCGCGATGTAGTATATTTGATTTTCTGTGACCGAATTAAAGCCTTAAAAGCGATTACGCAGACAGTTACATTTGTACAATTTTGAAACTGGATGCGAAAGTTACTCGAAATATAAATGTATAAAAATATCTCCGGCGGGCCGGATTTTAACCACCGACCTGTGGATTACTGACATATAGGTTCCACTAAGTCCACCGCTCTACGAACGGAGCTACCAAAGGATAAAAAACTTATGTGTTTCAAATGTTCAATTAATAAAAACTACAGACTAGTCAGAATGATAAACGGATTTGGAATCCAAATGACCTAGTCGTCAATCCCAAACACTTATTACATTTGGAATAAGCAGAGCGAATCAGTAGTAGCCTGTTTCATAAATGAGGTGCAAATAAACGAAACAAAAATTTCATTTGCCGAAACCCGGGATCGAAACAGGGACCTTTAGATCTTCAGTCTAACGCTCTCCCAACTGAGCTATTTCGGCGAGTGAGAAATGCTTATTCTTCATTTGAACTTACGTTGACCCAAGCAGATGTTTATGACCGTTTTTCCAACTTCTGTTCGTATCTTCTATTTTAAAGGAACAACTATTCTAGCTTAATTTCAAGAGTTCGCCTTTTTGTATTTATATATCTCCTTTAACATATAAGTTCAAATCGGGGGCTTTCCATTGGGACAACTGCCACATAACTGTGTTGCTCATTACTCGGGGGCTGATTTCTATGGCCTAAAAATGGAAAATATGCATTTATGACTTTAAAATAGCTTAAATGTGACCTGAAAATAAAAAATGACCCTTATAATGTAATGAATTTATTAATCAAATTATATTATTTAACAATTAAGTTTTAATTAACCTTAATAAATGTTCATGCATAGATATTCTGAATCATTTCCGCAGAAAAAAATCATCTATACTTCTTAATTCAGCATTTTATGGAACCTGTAATTTTAAAAAGTCCTAACTTAGAGAAGAATAATTATTATAAATTAAGAAAAGAATAATTAAGAGAGTATTAATACTTGGGGGTTAGTTTCATCAACACAAAATTACATTTAATGATAACTACAGTTTTAGGTTGTCAAATTGGAAACCTCTTCTGTTCTTATATCTGGAGAAACTGCATTCCACATCACACGAGGTTATAGGTACATATTTGAAGTAAGTTAATGCATCTGGGGAAAATTGCGGCTTAGAACCATCAAATTTTGCTTCAAGCACACGAAGAATGCACTGATATTCACCAACACCATTTGCAACTTTGCAGTAATTTTTTCAGCTACTTCAACTTTTGCTCGCTTTAATTCACTTTCAATTTCTTTCACAATTTTTTTAATGAATTATTAGGTGAAACTACTACAGTTTCTAGGCGGGTAATGGCACCTGATATATGAGCGAAGTTCGGTCAAATTTGCTGCGAAGACCGGTTGCACAATCTTAGTGGATGTCGAATCAGAAGAATCAAAATCTTGAATTACTTCTTCTAAAGAATCATCATTAGTACAATAATATTTGGCAGCACTGAGCCAGGTGCCCCAATGAATCAAAAGAGGTTGAGGAGGAAGAGATAAAGTAGGAGCTACTTCTTTGAATTTCTATATTCTGGGGCTTTCAAAAATATTTTCTTCCCATTAGAAATCAGTCTGCCTACATCAGCAGAACTGCAGCGTACCTCATCTGCCACTCTATATAAACAATGGGAATAACATTGGAGTAAAGAAATTTCAGACCTTTGGCCGTTTTAGTCATATATGGAGCAACTTCGGTTACAAAAAGTAAAGTGTTCTCTCTTTTCACATCGTCTGGCCAACGTAATTTCATTGCATCATCAAAGAGCACTGCAGTATTTATTAAATTAATTGGGAGTCGATTAATGACACTAAACAACACTTACTTATAAATTTTCCCGGAACTAGTTTCAGAGGCCTTCCCTCTATCTTCAGCCGGACATCGACTGGTTCTCATTGGTGTAGCTGGCAATATTTTGTCATCGGTCTCCTCTGGTGGTGGTTCAAAGAACTTGCTGAACAAATCTTTCCGGGGGATGTCGAAATTGAATACTTTATTTCTATTTTTTGAAATAAAGATTTGTTCCCATGTGGACAGTTCTTGTTTTCCTGATGTATGTTTTAGTAATTTTGGTTCTGGATTTATGTTGTGGTTTTTTTCCCAAAAATGCGTGGCAACTGCTGATTTTTCTAATTGTTTGTATTTTATGTTCCTAAAGTGTTCCTTTGCTCTTGTTTCTAAATTTCTTTTGGTTTTTCCAATATAAATTTGACTACAGTCACAGCATTCAATTTGATATATACCAGATTTTTTGTTAGATGGAATGGCATCTTTGATGTTTGAGCAAATTAGGTTTTTTAAGGAGTAATGGTTCACTGTAGCTAGTTGAATGTTTTGTTTTTTGAAGACTTTTTTGAATTTGTCAAAGGCCCATGGATGGTAAGTGAATTTTTTGAAGATCATTTTAGTTTCTGTAGTTGAGAGGGTTGTGGTTTCCTTTAGTAGTCTCTTCTTATTTGCTAAGTTCACTTTTTTGTCTATTAGTGATTTGGGAAAGTCATTTTTCTGTGCTATTTCAATAATTTGGTTGTATTCTATTTTGTATTCTTCTGCTGTGAGAGGGATGTTGACCAGTCTGTGTGCTAAGCTATTAAAGATTGCCTCTGAAGGCCTTTGAAACTAGTTCCGGGAAAATTTAAAAGTAAGTGTTGTTTAGTGTCATTAATCGACTCCCAATTAATTTAATTTATACAACAACACTGTTTTCAACACTTCCATGAAAGGAGCACTGCAGTAGTTGAATGATTTACCTCTTGAAGGACTTCACATGTTAGGAGTGCCAACAATAACATTGGCTACATTTCTGCCATCTATGTTCGGTTGTTTCATCGACGGAAACCCATATATTTTCCTGAGTTTATTCATTAGGTATTGAATTAGTGATATATTTCTATTAAAAAAACATAAAGCTGACACCTTCATTTTTAAGTGAATATTTGAAGTCACCAGCATGGCAAACATCCATACACAAATCTTAACGGGTATGAGCAGAAACTGTAGTTGAAGAAGCTGCCTCAAACATCAGCAGCTGCCTACTTTCGATGGAGGAAGCTGTCATTAAACACTTGTGATGTTTAGCGATTTCGACATCGTATACATTAAATAGCTTTTTACCTATACTTTCACTTCAAAATATTTACAATACAAAATAACACCGTTAGTCCAATAATTTTCTCCCCAGTCTCTCAACAAAATGTCTTAATTTTACACTTTCAGAACAGGTACGTTTAGGCATGGTGACATCAAACTTACTGAGTTCTCAATAGAATGTATAAGAACCTTCACAAAGCAGTTGGAGATGGGTGTGGCAAAGTGATGGGAACAAAGCATTAAACTGTCGTGAAACAAACAGGAAAGAGTGAGATTCAAATACAAGGGGGGGCCAAAAGAAACCGGCTTGTCATAAAAACTTTATTAATGAACCTTTTTACAAAATTACTTCAGTCACCTTCAAAATACTCTCCATTACATGCGATGCATTTGTCAAGTCTCTTTTCCCACTGTTGGAAACATGTTTGGAACTCTTCAAGTTTGATATTGTCCAGTGCCCTTTGCGAAGCTGCTTTTATCGTCTCCACATAGTCATAACGCTCCCCTTTTAGCATTTTTTTCTCATTCCTGGAAATAGGAAAAAATCGCACGGGGCTCGGCCCGGCGAATACGGAGCGTGGAGAACGACAGACCACCTCTGAGATGCCAAATAGTGGGTCACTCGTAAGGCCGTGTGTGCTGGGGCGTTGTCGTGATGCAGAAATCAGTCACCTGATCGCCAAAGTTCCGGGGGTTACCTCCTCACATCCTCTCGCAGACGCCTTAAAACATCCAAGTAAAAGTGCTGGTTAACAGTCTGGCCAGGGGGTAAGAATTCCCGATGCACAATTCCACGAACATCAAAAAAGACAATGATCATTGTCTTCACATTTAACCTCACTTGTCTTGCGGGAGAGTTGGGAGTCCTCCGCTGGCTTCACGCTTGCTTGGTTTCTGGGTCATACCCGTAACACCAACCCTCATCCCCTGTAATGACTTTGTTCAAGAAGTTTGGAACACGTGCAATCTCTGTTTTCAAGTTGTTGTTCTTGTAATTTACGTCCTCCAACGTTAAGTCATATCGGACGATGAATGAAATGGGTGAAATGATGCTCAAATGAGTCTGGGGTCCATGGAGCTTAGAGTTACCTGACATTCGTCTACCAAGATAAGGGTAAAACCCGGAAAAAACGTTATCCAGGTAACTCACCCTAACCGAGATTCGAACTCGGGAACTCTTGTACGTGAGGCAGACACGTTACCATCTACGCTACCGAGGCGTCTGTTTTCAAGTCCTGACACACATTCATGGGGATGGTTTTGTGCTCCTGTGTGAGAAGGCGGGGAACAAATTTAGCAGCAACGAGCTCCAACTGATTCCTGGCGCTGCTTAAATTTGGTCCATCGTTTGGCGACGATCCTCGTTGATCTTTTGGCGGACCTTTTCAATGTTCTCCTCATTTCGCGATGTTGAAGGGTGTCCAGAACGAGCTTGGTCTTCAACACATATCTCACCACGTTTAAAGCGCCCAAACCACTCAAAAACCTGTGTGCGACTCATAGCGTCCTCCTAGAAAACTTCCTGAAGCATTTGGTGTGTCTCCGTTGCAGTTTTTTTAAGCAGGAAACAAAATTTCATTTCTTTCTTTTTTTTAAGACAGGCCCCTCCCCGCCTGCCCGGTGGCGATCATCCGTCATTCATCGGCATGCTTTCTACATCACCTCCCGCATGCTGTTATTACTAACATGCAGGGATGCGGGAGTAGGTGTGAGAGATTAGTTGTGTTATTTTGCAGATCCCGCAATAAGCACTCTGGATAGTGTTGAGGATGATGTGCACAGCATAAGTCATGCTGAGTCAGGCGTGGTGTAAAAGGCCATTGTGGGAAACATGGTGAAGCGCCCTGAGTGCCAGACTGGGGGTTCGTGATGTGAGTTGGTTGTTACTGGATTGTGTCGTGCAGTGGTATGCGTGCGGGTAGTGCGTATTGCGGTGCATGCTGATCCATGCGTTGTGGAGGGTGAGTGATTGGGTTAGTGTGGTCATGCATGTTAATGAGGGTATGTTAGTAACTGTGAGGTTATGCGTTAGTAGGTGGTTAGTCATGCAAATTTAGTAGTGGCTTGGAATGCTCAGGGAATTCGGTGGGTAGGTGCTGTTATCGTTGTTGTGGTGGTTGTGCTAGGTGTTAGATGGGGACGAGTTGGTTGATGTAATCTTGGATATCCTGTTCGCTGACGTCATTGTCTGAGTGTCTGTGGAAGAGATAAAGGGGGCGGTTGTGTTTGCTTGCAAGTGGGTCGTAATTGCCTATGTTTTCTATGAGCGGGTTTGTATGATGTTCAGCGTTTTTGTAAAGGTCAAAGGCGAGTTTGCGGATAAATTCGTTGAGGGCGTGCATTCTGAGTTCTGTATGTAAGGGTGCTACTGGGGTGATCCGCGGAAGTTTGCAGATTAGCCATAGGATTTTATTTTGAAATGCTTGGAGTCTTTTTATGTGTGAGACGGCCGCGAAGCCCCAGACCGGGGTGGCGTATGTGAGGAGTGGTCGGAGGAGTGTTTTGTAAACCACGAGGGCAGTTTCGATGGGAAGATGACTGGAGTAATTAAGTAATGGGTAGAGTTCCCTTAAACGGCCGTAGGCTTTTCCTCTGATATTTTGAATGTGTTCGTGCCAGGTGAGGCCTCTGTCCAAGGTGATGCCTATGTATTTAACTGCGGGTGACCAGGTTATGTTAATGCCGAAGAGTTGTAGGGGAGGGAGGTTTTGCCTTCTGTGAGTCGTACGTTTTGTAAAGATGATGGTTTGGCATTAGGTGGGGTTCGGCTTGATTCGCCAGTCAGTGAGACAGGGTATAAGCTGGTCGATGTAGCTTTGTAGGCGGTTATGAATAAGTTTTGGCGGCCACGATTGAGCCATGATGGCAGTGTCATCTGCATAAACGAACGTTTTGACGGAATCTGGCATAGGAATGTCATTAATGTAAATGTTAAAGAGGAGGGAACCTAGGATGCTACCCTGAGGTACGCCGGCGCGGATTGTTCTAAGGCTGGAGTGGATTCCGTTTACTGATGATCTAAAGGAACGTGCTGTGAGGTAGTTAGCGGTCAGTTTGATTGCGGAGTTCGGGAAGTTATAAGATATCATTTTGCGCAGAAGTCCATCGTGCCAGACTTTATCAAAGGCTCGTTCTAAGTCAAGAAAAAGTGCTCCGGTTGACTTGTTAATGTTGTAGCCGTGGGTAATATGTTCGGTGGCCCTGATTAGTTGAAGTGTAGAGGAGTGGTGTGTTCTGAAGCCGAACTGTTCGTTGCGGAGTAGCCCTGTACGTTTGACATGCGCGTTTAATCGTTTCAGTATGATTTTCTCAAAAAGTTTGCTCAGTGAGTTCAGAAGACTGATGGGTCTGTAATTGTTAGGGTTGTGAAGTGGTTTGTGCGGTTTGGGGAAGTGTAGCACATTGGCGGTTTTCCAGGCAGTTGGGAAGATTCCCTGTTCGAGACAGTAATTAAAAATCAGCGCTAGGTATTTGAGTAGCTTCAGGGGAAGATGCTTGAGGGCTATGTTAGATATTTGGACAGGCCCAGGTGCTTTCCTGTTTGGAAGGTGGCGGATTAGCCATGCAATTTCGGAGTGGGATGTCCTTCTCATTCTGTTGTGGGTGCGACGATCGTGAACTTCTCGCGTGATTTGAAAGGTTTCACGGATAAAACGTGCGGATGAGGGCTGGTCGTTTGGGGTCAGAGTGTGTTCTAAGGCGTCTGCGAGTGCTTCTGCTTTGTCAAGATCAGTTTCAGCTAATCTGTTGGTAGTCCGGAGTGGTGGAATTTCAATGGGTTTTTTGGTTAGATAACGGGTTATCCGCCGGATGTCGCCTCTGTTTGGGTCTATGTTGGCCAGTTTATTGTTCCATTGATCGTTAAGAATTTGGGTTGTGCGTTGTCTGACTTGGGAGTTAAGTTCTATGAGTCGTCTGTGGTGAGTTGGGTGGGGGGTTTGTTGCCAGAGTCACCTGATTCTGTTGCGCTCTGTGGTGAGGTCTTTAACGTCGGGCGATTGGTGTCTGTGTCCTGAGTTGGGAGTGACGAAGGGGGTGGAGGAGGAGATAGCCTGGGAGATAGCGTTGTGAATGTGTTCGATGGCGGTGTTGAGGTCTGCCGGGGAGTGAAGGGCTGTTTCTGTAAGGTGAAGGTCTATGTAATGCGTGAAATTGCCCCAGTTAGTTTTGTTGAAGTTATAAAATTTCACACACACTCTTTGTTCTTTTAAAGTTGCCATAACGACCTCGCAGAGGTAACCCGCCAAAAGTCAAACACAATACCACACTTGCACGTTCAGCTCTAAACTGACGCCGTTTGCTCAGCTGTTTCATGAAGGTCTCTACTAACACCATCTAGCGTGAGAACCCTGCACTACTCTACGAGTGGCAGCGCCCTCGGAGACCGGTTTCTTTTGGGTCCCCTCGTATATGTGGTTGATTCCCTTGTCCTGCACAAACGTTTGCTACCTGTACAGACTGCTAAAGGAACCTACGAAAAACAAGTGAGCAGTAGTGCAGGCGACTTTTATACAGACATAATGTTAGTTTATTTTATTTCTAATCGGCTGCAAGTTCACCACAAGTACAGTTTAGTACTGTTTATGTTTACATTAATTGTCTAGCTAGTCCTTCAGTATACCAGTAGTTCACAGCATTCAAAGGGAACTCCAGTTCAATTTATAATTTATTTTCCGGACTACTGCAATACAATATGCTGAGTTCATGTGACGTAACCGAGCAGCATAACTCAGGGCGCCTCCTCTGTGGCCACATTCGGGAGGCCCGGGTTCGATTCCTGTGGCCGACATACCTGACCCAAGGGTCTTTTCGAGCGTTTTCCCGGGTCATTTGGAAAATACTGGGGAGGTTAATTACATCCGCCGAATATCCTGTGCCTCCATTTCATCTGCATTATCATTTTACGTCGTCTGTATTCTGATGGTCTCTCTCAGGGTAGAAATGTCGGCGGGAGTCTCGGCGGTGCATGGTGGGATGATACGATCTGAGTGAAAGCTTTCTCCTCCGTCGGGATGAACTTCGATCTCCGAGACGGCCTGCTGGACCAATTCAGGAGTGTGAGAGATTATAGGCTGGCTGTGCAAGCCCGCCTGAAGTCTTTCTTGCTCTGGGGGGCCTCGTTACTGTTCCGGGGCTACGGTAGGTGGGATAGCGATTGTCTCAGAACCCACATCCGGGGAGTTTCTATCCAATAAAGCGTGGCGACTTCGCCCTCTGCACTGTAGTGACTCCTTAGGGTCGGCCGCCCTCTCTCTCCTCTCACCTCATCCTTCCGAACAAACTACATGGCGATCAACTCGGAAAATATTACAAAGTAACTTCTAAATATAAAAAAACCATATTTTTTATTCATGGCATTCCAAAAGGACTCAGTATATCAAGCACGTCTACTGTGTGTTTCAAATGGGAAGGTGTTTGTCCTTGAGCGCTACTAGGTGAGCAACCAATCGGAGTGCTGCGGTGTCGACGT
Organism: Mantis religiosa; assembly: GCA_030765055.1. Taxonomy (NCBI): domain Eukaryota; kingdom Metazoa; phylum Arthropoda; class Insecta; order Mantodea; family Mantidae; genus Mantis; species Mantis religiosa. Next base: position 57,598,514 of record CM060956.1, read on the forward strand.
ATTGCATTCCCCCTAAATGGCATGTGACGAGCGCCAAACTAATCAATCTCCAATAAATACTATTCGCGCTAAGACAAAAATTCAGATTTTCTAAAACTGGTCCGTGGGAAAGGACAAAGTAATATATTTAACATAACCGTAAAAACCCCATATTTTTAGCTCAAAAAGTTTTCCTAATACAAATAAGGTGGATACCATTATATTATAACAATTCATTGCGACGTGAGCACTGTAATGAATATCATTATTGGTTGGCATGTATGTGTGAACGTATATTTGAAATTACTCAGAACTGAAACGTTAACATTTGACATGACGTGATAAAAGAAATATGTACTTTGAATAAGCCAAGGTGCTTGTTAAATTCGATGAGAGGAAACGATACACTTCCTGCAGAACGTGTCTTGTCACATTATATCTTTGTTTATGAATAGTTCGCAATCTCTATTTACTCTAGAGAGTTCAAAGCAGCATTATTCAGTTACTATTCCATGAAAAAGTGTATCAGCTGGATCAATGAGACGCGATCCACCTTCCCCCATTACTACTGCTAGAACAATGCAATAGAGTTAATGTGGGCTCAAATTATGTTGCAAAGAGAAATAATATTTTTAAACTAACTGACGTTGAATGACTTATCACGAAGAGATTGACAAGTAGCACAACAAGACTAGGAAACCGCGTGAGACATCAGATAAACTACTAGGACACGACTTTTGGAAAGAAATAGCATGTTTCGAGATTTTGGATTCTATCACAATAAATTTGCAGTGCTCAGATGAACACAATGACAATGACGAATTATCTCTTAAGGTAAGTAACATTCACAGCTATACGGATGCACCGCTGATATT